>JAKTTQ010000255.1:0-73305 GCA_030581555.1 [Candida] argentea
ATGAGGACGTGCATATAACTCCGAATTTTTACGGCCGAGCCGAAATTCGCAGCCGCAGACACCTTTTTGAGACTCAAGCTGAAACACACTGGCATACACTAAACCACTTCGCTTGAACACCGACTTTTACAATGTCGTGGAACGGACTCAAGAAAGCAATTAGTCGTGCTGGTACTCAGGTGCTTGTTAAAACAGGCCAGGTCGAACAGACTATCGACTCCGAATACGATTTCGAGGAGAAACGATACCGCATGATGGAAGCACACTCACAGAAACTTCACCATGATTTGAGAAAGTACTTGGAATCGCTACGGATTGTTACTCATCTGCAACTAAACATTGGTGCTGCTCTCGCGTCGTTCTACGGACTGGCTGACGATCGCAGTGATCCTCGGCGCAAACCCCTGGAACACGCCGCTGGTGCACACGCTTATGCCCACACGATGCGGACATTAAACGAGGATTGTGTTGGAGAATTGGTAGAGCCGTATCACCAGACGGTACTCAATCCGATATCGAGATTCAACACCTACTTTATGGAAATTAATGATGTTATACGCAAACGGGCCCGCAAGCAATTGGATTACGATATGATGAGAGCCAAAGTACGCAAGCTCGTAGAGCGGCCGCACGGATCTGCGCCTGGAGACGCCGCGTATGAAGCACGCCTATCAGACGCTCAAAATCAATTAAAAATAATGGGCACAGCTTTCGAGACTCTCAACACCAATTTGAAGGCAGATATGGCCCGTCTCGTCAATATGCGCGTACCATATATGGTCCCATCGTTCGAAGCATTTGTCAAAATCCAACTACGATTCTTCAACGAAATGTACAGTGCACTTGAAAAGCTCCAGGTGAAAATGGATGCTCAAACCCGTGCGGATCATGCGAGTGGTCGCCTCGATGCACGGATAGATTTAGTATTACAAAGAATGGGAGCATTAGGTATTACGCGCGGGTAGCGTCATGGAAATGCAATGAGTTCAGCACATGAAGAAAAAAAGAGGAAGAACGTAGTCGCCATGGATCATCAAGATCTCATGTAAACCGCAACTTCGGGTAGATCACATCCGATCCCAAGGAATCACACTCGCGAGAATACATATATACCATTCAAATCAAACCGAGCCTTGGATCTCCAATCATGACGTATTCAGTATCTTGTTAGATTAAAATCGTGTGTTATCATCGTTGGGTGCGAAAAAAAAGAATCGTGGGTCGTTCCTGACTCGATCCTTCTCGATCCCATTTGTCGCAAATTTCGTTATACTCCCACCACCACCTGTAGTGTCAGTGCTGCTATGAAGCTGGCAGGCCATTCAGCCAATGATCCGGCTCCGTTCGATGAGAGCTTCTGGCTAGCGTGTACTTCGAAATTGGAATCGTCCGCAGAATGGACTCCTCCAAACTACATCCCGGCGCTTCAGCGCCTATTCTCTCATACAAATCTTCCTGTTCCTAGTGCTGCCATGTCTCAAGCGTTGCTTCGATCTCCATTCACTCAGGGCTCGCTCAATCGTGCTTACTTTCTCGGCCGCTTCTATCAATTGCTGGCTCATGGCTCCTTCGTCACTTCAGAACCCCGCGATAAATTCAATAATCAATTGATGCTTGTCGGCGCTGTTAATTGCGATAACGTCATGTGCTATCTTGATGCCCTTGTGTTCGCAATGTTCGCAAACTTGGAGAGTTTTGAGCCTATGCTATTCCTCCACCCTGATCGTCCATCTCGCCTTGCAAGTCTCTTGCGCCTCAACGTATCAATGCTCAGATCGGGCAATTTGGTGCCCATCGACGTTACCAGAAGACTATGTGAGGCCCTCGCAGACAATGGCTTTTCTGAAGCTACTTCCAAACGACAGCAGGACTGTGTGGCCTTATTTGTATTCTTGGCCGACGCGTTGGAAATGCCGCTTCTCACTTTCAAGGTCGATATCTCACATCCCGGGAAATTCAACAAGGAAGACGATGAGAAGTTCAGCGCTGAACGCATCTTGTACTTGGGGATTCCTGAGCCCGAAGACCCCCACTCCGAATCCGCCAAGGATCCAATTCTCTTGGAGGAGTGCCTCGAGCATTATTTGCATAACTCCATTAGGGTGCGCCGTGAATTGCGTCGCCGCGCTACTCTTGACACCTCGGACCCTGCCTATGCTGACGCGCAGCGACCGGGCCGCCTCCACTCGAACTCTCTTTCCATATGGTCGAACCCCGATTCCGATATCACCCCACGTGCTCCCGAGGTCTCTCTACCAGCACATATGTTTCTTCGGCTTTTGCCTTTTTATACCGATGGCAATGCTAAAGAAGGCTCCAGCACGCTGCCTCAAACGGCACGCGACTTTGCGGAGCGCAGACCCATTCTCCCGCTCTGTCTCAAGGGCTATGCATTCGACGTTGGCGACATGAAAGCCCATCGCCTCAATCGCCGCGTCATTATCCCTCCCTTTATTCGCCTACCCGCGTTCGTGGCCGGTGACGCTCCCGGTGATGGTCCCGGCTCAAACTACATGTTTGTATTGGAAAGCGCTGTCTTTCATCGCGGAACTTCCATCAACGAAGGCCACTTTGTCGCAGCGGTGCGCAAACACAATAACTTATTCATGTCCTCATATCTGTCGCCTGAAGCATATACGGCTCCTTGGTACTTGTATGATGATATGAAAACGGACGGACGCGTTTCCGAGCACTCATTCGCGCACATCTTTGATACAGAATGGCCCTACCTCTTATTCTACAGACTCGTGACTGATGATACACCCGCCGCCAATTCCCGCGCACTGCTGTGGCAACACGGATCTTTATCAACCATAATGTCACGATCAATACTGCTTGCATCTGCTGAGAGGGATCCACAAAACCCAGATATCCTGCCAAATACGCTGATTGATCACCTACCCTCAGACGCGTCAATGACCAGGCAAGAAACAATGAAGCCGGTGTCGGCGCCACAACTAGTTGTGCCTCCCGAGGATACCAGACCCCTCGTCCCCGCAATCCTGGTAAGTGCTCCATCCGAAATCGACCAAGCAGCAGCTGACAACACGACGTCCACTGCCCCCGACGAGGTGCCCACTGATCCAGACTATATCGATGTGGCCGATCGATATTATTGGTACGTCGCTGATAAGGATAACAATTATATCAAGGAACGACCGCCGCGCGCCAATTCATCCTCCATCAACTCTCGAACGAGTGGCGAAAACCTGACTACCATTACCAATGACCAAGTTTATCGTGACTTACCCTCTTCAAGCAGCGCCGGTAGTACTTCGGGACAACCACTGAGTAAAATTGTCTCGGGCTCATCCAACGATCAGCATCCGGATGGAAGTCACAAAAAGCGTCACGCCTTCTCTTCCATCAATCTCCGCAAACGTCATCACCAATACCGCAAGGATAAGTGTACTATAACATAGAGTCATGAGCTTGACGGACACGATCCATGTAATGCTCGAGAAGTGCAATATATCTAATTTACCTACAGCAATATATCTTGCCGCTCATACCTGCAGCCACCACCAAACTGGTTTCTTGTGGATGGATCTGGATACACGTTATAGGCTTCGTATCCAACTTGAGCCGTGCCACTGTGCGTGTACTTCTCCAATCCCAAAAGTATGCCGACCCTTGTGAGTCGCCGCTGCAAAGGATCCTTCCATCGGGGGAAATATCAATGCCAATGCCATAGCCCGCCAGACGATGACCAATAAACCGTTTGCTGCTGAATCGATACTTGCCGTGCCCCTGCACAACCTTGACGCTGTTGTCCATGCTCTGGAGCGCGATGAATGATTGATCAGGGTATACAGCAGCAGCGGGCATGGAGTGGAGCACAGGGTCTGAGATGCACTTTACAGGGATATTGACCTGCCAGTCCCATATCCGTACGCTCTTGTCATCTGCAGTCGACATAAATCGTTTGCCGCTTTCAACGAGTGTAAGCGAATTGATCGCACCGACGTGGTGCGTGTATGTTTGGATTAGCGAAATGCCATTAGCCAGGGAATAATGCTCGATATTGCAGTTTGACAATCCTATCAAGAATTCCGATTCAGTATTGGGATTAAAGCACACGGTATTCGGTACAGCACTCGTCGATATGGACTCGAGAATCACGCCAGACTCTGTGTCCCACAATATAACCTTCCGATCGTAGCCACAACTGAGGAATCGGGTACCGGACCCGTTGAACACGATATCTTTGACTGCAAGGGTGTGGCCTTCGAAAATACGTAGTTGTTCTCGTTCATGATACATATCCCATAAACGGATGGTGCTGTCGTTGCCACAAGATAGCAATAAATGGCCTGATCTGGGGAAAAGGGCCAACTTCGTTACCCCTTTCGAATGACCAGCAAACGTGGCGCAGACTTTCTTGGGAACATAGTTTTCAATCGATCCCACCGACTTTGTCAAAGAAACCGCAAGGTCTCGGGGAACATGCATGTACGATCTACCCAAGTAATCATATTGCTGAGATCCCGTAAAATGTGAGTGCCCAGTCACGCCCGAAACCTCGTCAGGAACAATTGAATTTTGCGCGAGTACGTCGCTTCGTTCGTTTGCCAGACTGATCGGATCCGTATTGTCGATCTGCAAATCATTTCTTACACTTTGCTCATGTGACAGCTCCGGCCCATCAGCCAGCTGATCATTGTCCAGCGACAAATGGCTTGCCCAAGGATCCGAGCCTCTTGAGATACGATCTCGCCTCGATTTCTTCCGTTGGGCGCGAGTAGTATGAACGCGAGGTCGTTTCGCTTGTATCATGAAAGCCGCGTTATCCATGAATGTAGAAGTGACTCCTGGTAGACACTCAGGTAATGGTATGGAGGGGACCGTTGGCATATTTTGTGGGGGAACTATCAGGTTAGGCACAATCCGAGTCGCCTTTGAAACTCCATAATCTTCGCCAGACCCTTCCAGTACTGACTCATCACTAGAAGAATAGCCGTTGACCGTACTCATTTACACGTTAACACAAGAGTAGATGGGTATCACCATGTAGTGCCCACGCTCACAAATATCGCTGGGCGCACGCGAAATTTGAGATGAGCATCCATTCCTGAAAAACACCTTGAATCTCTCATTCTTATCCATAGACACGAATGGGTAAACGTACCATCGCAGCAACAGTGCCCAAGCATGAACCGAGCAAACATCTCGATGCTGACTCCGACATTGATGTGAGTTCGAGCGATTCCGAGCCAGAATTGGACAAGGATGAGCTCGTCAATGTCGATTTCGATTATTTCGATGTTGACCCAGAGGTCGATTTCATGGCCACAAAGACGTTCCTCACCCAGCTTTTCGGAGAGGATTCCACCAGGCTCGATATTCTGGGCATCGCAGACTTGATCATGAGCCTGTCTACTGGTGGAACCACCATCAAGACCGATGGGAAAACCAGTGACCCTCTTGCGATGCTTGCGGTGCTCAGTCTCGACGAACACCGTCTGCGACCATGTGTCAAGGGATTGATAGACTATATTTTTGAAAAGACACTGCATTTGACTAGTCTTAATATGACGTTGCGAAAGCTCTTGGAGAAACAGGAGAAACAGGAAAAGCCAGTTAGGGTGGGCTGGGTTTTCTGTGAGCGTATCATCAACATGCCGGTGGAGGTTGTGCCTCCGATGTACCGAATGCTTGTTGAAGACGTTGGAGCTGCAGACGAGGCTCATGAGGAACACGAGTATGACTTTTTCGTGATTGTTTCCAAAGTATATGAGCTCGTAGCAGGGAAGGAGGAAGCAGAAGATGCTGGCCCGCGTAACAAGAAGAAACGAGCAGCTGCAGAACCAGAGATGGAATTAGATTACTTCCATTACGAAGATCTTGTGCTTGAACAGAATGCAATGTATAAGGGCTATGGAAAATATACAAATGAGGGTCAAGACACTGATCTGAGGCGAGTATTCACTGAATACGGGATCCGCCCCCGTCCAAGTTTCATATTGATGGACAGAGAAGCATTAGTGAAGAGCGTGCCACAAATGCAGGAGAAGTTCCCACCGTTCTAAGAAAATCGAGTGACTTGTAGAATATTCTTACAACACCTCTCCTTAAAATAGCAGGACATTTGCCCGACTCCTCCCTAAATATTTTGATTTTCAAGGACTTCACAACCGAATCATCACTAAAATCCTGTGTAAGCACCGACGATTGTCTCTAAGATCCTCGCTAATAAGAAAAAAAGAAGCACACGCACCCCACACGTGACCAATATTGTGAGGAAAAAATTCAAAGACACATTGGAAAAAATTTCATCAAAAAATCCTTTTGGCAGCACCGCAATGGCACCTCATTTCAAGAACCAGAACTTCCGCGCGGAGAATGTGTTGAAACGCGCCGAAGACTTGATCGCCGTTGGAGAGCCTGAAGCTGCTTTGGAAACTCTCTATGACTTGATCATTTCGAGACGTATCAGGTACCTTCAGGTCGCCGACGTGGAGCCTATCGCCAAGTTACTTATTCGCTTGGCAGTGGATTTGCGTAGGGGTAAATTGGCCAAGGATGCTTTGCACCAGTATAAGAAGAATGTTCAAAACTCCGAAAACGGTTTGGAATCTGTCCAGGTCGTTGTTCGTGAATTTGTTGAATTGGCCGAACAGAAATTGGATGAGGCCCAGGCCAAGGCGGATATCAAGCTCGACCAGTCCGATGATGTTGACTTGGATACTCTTGATTCTCCCGAGTCTGTGTTGTTGTCTGCTGTTTCCAACGCCGACAATGCTGACCGCACTGAGCGTGAATTGGTAACTCCATGGTTGCGTTTCCTTTGGGAGGCCTTCCGCGCTTGCTTGGACATTTTGCGAAACAACTCCAAATTGGAAGTGACTTACTCTGCTATCGTTGCCCAAGCATTCAAGTTTTGCCTCAACTTTAAGCGCAAGGCCGAATTCCGCCGCTTATGTGACCTTCTCAGAACTCACATGCAGCTGGTAACTACCCCGGCCCCAGGCACATCGGCGTCGACTACTGTTTCCACCCAGGGCCCGTCATTACAGAACAAGCCATGGCCCAGTCATGCAATTGATTTGTCTGATAGCGAGACCGTGCAGCGATACTTGGAGCAGCGTTTCTCGCAGCTCAATATCGCAGTCAAGTTGGAATTGTGGCAAGAGTCCTTCAGGTCTGTTGATGACGTCCACACCCTCATCACCGCCAGCAAGAAGGCCCCCCGACCCCACATGATGGTCAACTATTACGAGAATTTGGCCCGCATTTTCGCCGTCAGCGATAATGCCCTTTTCCACGCTGCCGCGTGGAACAAGTTCTTCAACTTGTACTCGCAGCTGCCCAAAGCCACCGATGCCGAGTTGTCTCACTACGCTTCCGTCCTTGTATTGGCCACGTTGGCTGTCCCCCACCGTGCTCTCAACGCTAATGAGACCGTGGTCGATGAGCGTCGTGCCAAGAACTTGAAGTTGTCCTCATTGCTCAACTTGAACCACGTTCCCACCAAGGAGAGCTTGGTCGCTGCGATTTTGAACAAAAACATTCTTTCGCACGTTGACCCCGCTGTGGCATCTTTGTTCATGGTTTTGGAGCAGGGTGTTTTCCACCCTTTGACCGTCAAGAATAAGGTTGCCAGTGTGTTTGCTGCGATTGAGGGCGACAATGACTATAAGCGCTACATCCCCATCCTCACGGAGGTCATCTTGATTAGAGTGTTCCAGCAGGTCTCTCAAGTGTATCAGCAAGTCAAATTGGACTACCTTGTATCACTTGGAGACTTTGCAGATGGAGAGTATCGTCTTTCGAGCTTACAAATCGAAGACCTCATTGTCAATGCTGTCAAGGATGGTCATCTTTCCTTGACCATTGACCATGAACTGGACGTTGTTCTGTTCAAGTCCAACCCCTTTGAAGAGCTGCTCGACGATCTGTTGCGCGACAAATTGCAAGTGTCGCCCGCAGAACTCGTTCGTTCACAGCTTAGCAAGTTAGCGCAAACTTTAAGTATGAGTGCCCGTATGCTTGACCCAACCTATGAGAAGCGCAGCGATCAAGACCGTGACGAGGCCTTGCAGCTCGCAATGGCGGGAATGGTCGAGGAACAGCAGGCACTTGCACGCCGCGCGCCCATCATCGCCGAGCGTAGAAAGATCGCCGATAAGATCCGCCGCGAGGAAGAGGAAGAAGCCGCTCGTTTGCGCCTGGAACGCTTATTGGAAGAACAAAAGGCCGATGCCGAGAGATTGGCCGCAGAGCAGGCCCGCCGTAGTGCCGAGCGCTTGGAGCAGGAGCGTGCCAATATCAAGCGCAAGGAAATGCGCAAGATCGCCGAGGAAATCAACGCAAAGGGTATCATCAAGATCGACCTTGACAACATGGACGATTTGGACACCGCGAAATTGCAACAAATGCAAGTCGAACAATTGAGCAAGGAACGCAAGGAGTTGGACGCCAAGCTCAAGTCCGCTTCCAGGAAAATGGATTATATCGAGCGTGCATTCCGCAAGTTCGAGTTGACCCATTTGGATAAGGATGCTGAGAAACATAAAGTTCAGGAGTTGAAGGATTATGAACAGCTCAAGGAAGCAAAAATTGCACGTGCTGAGCGTGAACACGCTGAGGCCGTGGAGTTGAAGACTCGCTTTGCTCGCGTGATTGGCGATTACGAGGCGTACAAGCGTGTTATTGATGACAAAAATGCTGAACGCTTGGCCAAGTTCCGTGAACACCAGGCCGCCGAACTTGCCCGCGCCAAAAAGGAGCGTATCGCCAAGGTCAGAGAGGAACGTCTTCAGGAATTATTGGCCGAGCGTGCCGAGAAGGAACGTATTGCCAGGCACGAGGCCATTATGGCTCAGCGTGAAATCGATTTGCAGCGCATGAAGAAGGAATTGGAGGAGCAGACCGCTCGCGACGCCGACATGTCTAGCAACCGCCAGCAAGCCGAGGCACAGCCCCGCGCGCCTGTTTCAACTGGCAAATACCGTCCCCCCTCGATGGCCGCCCCGAGACTGGAAATGGACTCTTCGCCCTTCCCTCGTCGCACGGAGCTGCCCATTGCCAGGTCTATTCCTGCTCCAGCTCCTGCGCCGTCAGCAGCGTCGCCCTCCCCTGCTTCAGGAAAGCCCATGACTTACGCTGAAAAAATGCGCTTGAAAAGAGAAGGTAAGCTTCCATAGATTCAAATGTAAAACGCAAAGCAATGCAATCATATACTTGACCAGATTCTCACCACTTGGCTAATTATAGTAGTATCAAGAGCATGTGCGTAGTGCATACGAAGCCGATTGCAATCCATACCGCTTGCTTTGACCATGCTGAACAGTTCAGTTGTGCGTTGGGCAAAGATGAATAATGTGAGGCTGATGAATTTCACTGAATGCAAAAAACGATTTGTCGAACTCAGGTTTTTGGACAATCGCTTTTCATTGACCTAATATGCAAGTGACTATCATTGGATCTTTGAATCAGGATCTCGTCACATACACTGATATTGTTCCCCGCGGTGGCGAAACTGTGCTGGCGAACCTGTTCGAAACCCATTTGGGTGGCAAGGGGCTCAACGCATCTTTGGCGGTAGCAAGATTGTCCGATTCTCAGGTCGTATCCACTCGTATCATTGGCAAAGTCGGCAATGATCTTTTCGGAAACGACATGAGGACCGTTCTTGAAGAATCGGGCGTCGACACATCGTACTTGACCACGGAATCTGGCGTCTCCTCGGGCGTGGCCGTGATTACCGTCGAAGAGCCTAGCGGCGATAACCGCATTCTCATTGCTGCTGGCGCCAATGGCAAGCTCATACCTACTGTTAAAGACATGACTTCCTACTTTACAAGCACTGACGGTGCATACGTTATGATGCAAAACGAGGTTCCTTGCACGATCCCGTGTATCGAATGGCTCGATGCCAACCGTCCGAATATCACGACATGCTTGAATCCATCTCCGTTTGATCCCAAGCTCGTGACCAAAGATGTTTTGAGCAAACTCGGTCTCTTAATCGTCAATGAGGGCGAGGCGAAACAGGTTGCGAAGCATACTTTTGGCCCTGGGCTTTTTGACTCTGTACAAGAGGTTGTGGAATCAGACCCGCACACTGGCTATCTGAAAATCGCCCAAGAGCTCAGTAGCTACCTCTCGAACCAAGGACCGCGTATCGTGATTGTCACTATGGGCGGAGCTGGCTCAGTCTACTCGCAGAACGCGCAACCGGCCCAATACCAGGAAGCGCCCTCCGTTCCTCGTGTCGTGGACACTACTGGAGCAGGAGATACTTTTTTTGGAGGGTTGGTGCTGCAACTAGCCGCAGGCAAAGAATTGGCGGATGCTGTCGCGTTCGCAACTCAGGCCGCGGGCTTGGCAATCCAAAACAATGGGGCTGCTAGCAGTATACCCTTTCGCAAAGATGTGGATGCATTACAATCAAAGTGAGCTTATTTGAAGCTGATCTGGGGATCAATTATTGAGAAACCAGCAATCACAGATTCATCTTCAAATACAACGGTAGAGGAGGGTGATCATTGATGCATCTCCAACCCCTGGCCGCCCCGACTTTCTGTCAGATCTACTGACTTTAAATGTACGAATAGTTCAAAGCTGGAGGTGCATAAAAGCCGCTGGCGCTGTTGATGTGACGAAAGTCTAGTCCTTCAATCGCATATAGTCAACGGTTTACGATACTTGGAGCATCGCCTACATGGACGACAAAATCTTGAGACTTTCAATATAGAATTTATCGGAAACTCGTATCCAATTTAATACCTGATGAACGAGTTCAAGCAAACAACTCGCTCAGTATAAAGTTGTTACTATACACGTTCGCAAAAATAATCACGTATAGTAATTTTCAGCGTGGGAGAATTGCCGCGACCCTTTTGTACAAGAATAAATATTGACCACACCCATCACTTGCGCTGGCGGACGGTGCTCTCAGCACCAATAAGGTCGGGAGTCTTGGTAGAGCCAGAGTGCTGGACATACTCGTTCACCTTGGCAGCCACACCTCCGGAAATAGACATGACACGACGCGACTTGCGGGACAGTTTGCGTCTGTAGACGTCAATGTAGAAGGCAATGAACAAGATCAAGTACGACGACAAAATGGCACATCCATTGATGGCCGCATACATGGTACCGGCACAGTCACCGCAAAAGGGCCCTTTGTGAGCCCAAGTAGGAAGGTAGGTAGTGATGACCTTGAGAGTGGTCGCATAGTAGACAAAGCCCAAGTCCAAGACGAACTGGATGATTTGGAAGCGCGTGACCCATTCCTTCCACCAAACGCGGATTCCACGAGCAGCCAAGAAATAGTACCAGTACATGACGACATGGACCCCCAAATTCAAGGAAATGGGCACCCAAGAGATCGGGGTCAATCCCGTCAATTGAGTGTAGCACAATAAGGCGGTAGCACCGTGGTGGTAAGTGTGTAAAAGAGTCAACTTCTTTTGCTTAACGACCAAAAAGAGGGTGTCGATAAACTCAACAAACTTTGTCAAATAATTGAGATAGTAAAGGGTGACAAGAGGCTGGGTCCAAGCGCTCTCACTGCAAATAGCATAGAAGAGGCCATGATGAACAATGATAGGCACCAACTGCTCGATAAGAAGAAGCAAAAGCGACAACGAAAGGACCGTCAAAAAAAGGTTATGAATCTGGAACAAACCGTTGAGGACAAAAGGTCGAGCATGAAGGACGCGACGAATAACAAAGTTTCCTCCAAACACAGCAATGTAGTAAGCGGCGATCATCTTGAGGACGGGAGAAAGCGTCAGAAGCGGGGTCACACCCTCAACAAAGCGAAACTCATTGAGAGAGAAGCGGCCTCCAGAAACAGTGCGGGCAAATACATCAGCTATCGGCCAGAGGTATACTCCAAAGGGTCTATCGACCGACGGAGCAAAAGAAGACATTGGAATGGACGTCTTTGCCGATGGTGTCTATGTACGTAGTCGCTTGAGATGCCGAAGCTGAACAGTTTTTTACGCGACTACACCTTACTGTATTGCGGTAAAGGTGTCGGTGACTGGCGCGCGTCCGGATTTTTTCGGGAGACACGAGACATTTTCTTTGTTGGCCGAAAGAGGCGGATTGGGTAGCACCCACACACACACGCGTGCTTCGAAATGCTGAAAGTCGAGCACGACGCAGGACAGAGAATTGGGGGAGATTTAGCTGATTCGGGTAAAGACAATGATTTGGAGGAAGGAGAATCAGAACCGGATTTAGAATCAGAATCGAACTCAGAATCAGAATCAGAATCAGAATCGGACTCAGAATCAGAATCTGCTCCAATCTTAAAACCTGTTTTCATCCGCAAAAAGCCTTCTAAAGACGTATCTCCAACTGATGCGACCCCACACGTTCATATTCCAATTGCACGAAAACCCTCTCCTTTATTGGAATTTGCAGAGTTCGATGGCGTTGACGATACCGATGATCTAGATCCAGAATTGGAGTTTGCGCAGTGGCAACAACGGAACGAATGTCGTTTGACACGAGATCGTGAGGCTCAAGCTAAAGCAGAAACCGAGAAAGACGATCTCCTCCGACGATATGTCCCTCACTCATAATACGCGTAGTATATCGACAACGTTCCATCGCATCGCCAACCCCTATCACGTGGCCCGTAACTCGGGGTCGGCATTGGGGGAAAGTGGAACGGTCCCTTTGGTGGGGCGCCAATATCTCCAGCAAGGGCAACTTGAGAAGTGGTCCCGTGATTACAATTCCGTTTATACCATTGCCATATAAAAGCCATTTCGCCCTGGAGATCTTTATCGACTTTTGTACCGCCACTGCCAAGAGTCTCTTTAGATGTCACGACGGTATGGTAAGGATGAGCTCCCTGACTTGGATCAGGACGCTGAGGAAATACTCCTGGATTACCTTCCTGAAGTAAATTCCGACGATGAGGATATGGCAATGACGCCCTTTGTCACCCTCACTTACGCTCAGCTGATGGACTCGAAAATTGCTGCTCAGCCTGGAGCCCGCACCACCCTTTCTAGTCGAGAAACTAAAACAATCACCCACTATTTGCGTGCTCAGCACGAAGCTGTTCTTGTTGGTGCAGGCACTGCTCGCTCGGACGACCCCAAGCTCACATGCCGTTGGCGCTTTACACTGCTAGATCAGCAGCCGAGGCCCGTCATCCTTGACCCCAAACACACATGGAAATACTCGCGGCTGATGATGAAGCGCACATATGAGGCGCGTATGGGGAAAGCGCCCTTTATTATTGTTTCCCCTAAACACATGCCTCTGGAAAAAGAGAAGGACGAGCTCGCCGCACATGGGGGCAAATACATTGTCGTAGATCACTCGTCAAATGCCAATTACTACTGGCAAGAGATTCTTGTGTCTCTCGCAAAGTGTGGAATCAAGCTGTTGATGGTGGAAGGAGGGGCACGCATTATCAACGACTTGTTGCTTCTGACATGGGTCGACTCGCTTGTTGTTACGGTGTGTCCCGTATTTTTGGGCGAGCGTGGTGTCTCTGTGACCCCTGCCGGCGCCGTGCAGTTGAACGAAGTGAAATGGTGGTCCGGTCGGCGCGATCTGGTGATGTGCGCGCGTGCGAACAAGGGAAGCCTGCAATTCATGTAAATTGTCAATGTCGCCAGTTTAAGCGGGCGGGGTAGGGTGTTGCTCAATGTGTCTGCGGCCTCCACCTTGCTTGATTGTTTTGGTATTATCGGGTTTTGTTGCCACTTATTAGCGATTAGCACGTAAATGAGCCTTTTTTTTCTGCTTTTCATCGAATAACATCTAATCATCTATATTACATATTTTTTGAGGTGTTTCCCGGGTACCTCACGGTAGAGTTTGCAACTAGGGTAACGGCGAAGCGCCAAGCCGCGTGCGCGCGACATTTGAACAAGCCATATAAGCCCTTTTCTCCCTATCGCCCAACACGACTTACAAGCAGATTCTGTATGATGCGTATCTTCCCGAGGTCTCGGAGCGACGAATGATCTTGACGACCTCTCCGCGCTTCAAGCCAAGATACCTGGCCACGGGATCTTCACGCTGGATACGGGGCAACTGTGACTCCTTCAAACGGTAGCGCAACAAGAGCTCACGCTTCTCAATGGTACTGAGCTTGATATGTTTCGGCACCAATTCGTGGTGGGTGATGTTAACAGTGAGATCGCCTTCCTGGAACGTCTCAATCAGCGCCGGCAGCACCGTGGGTATCAATTTATTGGCCAGCGGGGTAACGCTCAGCTGGTAAATGAAGATCCCTGTGCTAAAGTTTTTCTCACTAATGTGGATGCAGAAATTCCGCATAGTCTTGATTCCCACCGAGGCTTCATCGCAAAATTCAACCCACAACAGGCCCATCTCCGGGAACTTTTCGAGGTACTCGCTGGTGGGATTTGCCTGGAAGCACATGAGTTTGCGCTGTGGCTGGCCCATGCTATCGCATACCTTTGCCCGGAACTCGTCGAGAGACATGTCGATCTCTTGTTGAGTGATGTAGTATCCCTAAAATAACAATTAGTATATGGTCGGGAAAGTCAAAACATGGTGCAATCAACATACCCGGTCCCGAACCATCTCCTTGACGGTTTTGAACGAGCGGAACAAACGCGAGATGGTTCTGTCTGTATCCTCCATAATGACTTGGACTTTCCACTACTCAATGGCTTTGGTGATGATGTCAAATCTCTAATGAAGAAAAAAAAATGGTAAGTCGATCACGTGTGGCGCCGAGGTGCTAGGACCACGGCTTGAAGTGAAGAGAACAGGTTTAGGTGATACTATGGGCCGCGGAGCATAGGCTTGGTATGGAGAGAAGAATGAGTTGATGTTCCTGTAGTCTGAAGGTTGTTCCTTGTTAATTGTGTCCATGAAAGTCTATCTCTGAACAGGATACATGCTGGGCGCTTCTGCGTTTGGAGCGAAGTTCGCGGGGTTCCCGGACAATGTCCGCGCCTGCGCTGTGAAGTGACGCTCGTGGGGCGCTAATGAAGGTGCACACCCTTGGGTGACGGTGTGTCAATTATCTCTGTTCATAGCGCAGCATCAATGCGATGATATTTGGCAGACGATTAGCCTAGATCGACAACAGTAGAGTCCAAATCAGGGGTGCTATGGATTCATTCACGTGGACACGTATACGATGTTGGCGTATCTTGAAAACGCATCTATGCAATTTGGGCTGAGGTTTTGCTACGTCACATAGGCCAGTATTCTTCAGGGGAACCCTATCACGGATTCGAATGCGCGCATGGTGAATTGATACTACATGAACCGTTGGAACCTCCTGAAACCATATGATTTTTGAGATTTTAAGAGATTTACAACACGGCGGGGACTATGATCTATGAAGGGACTATGATCTATGAGACTTGAGTGTAATTGTTGAATAAGCGTTATAATATCAGAGTCAGTGGATTCTCGCCCTTGACCGTTGATGCCCTCACCAAATTTTGACGCGGACACCATCCATATTGGTCATGGCCGACTCGTAACTCATTCTTGGCGGGTATTGCTGGTTTGCCTTAGCTGGCTCCAAGTTCTCAAATTGTTGGCATAGACGCGCAAGCACGTAACCAGTCTGCGACAATGCTAATTGCTTGCCCATACACCCGCCCACCCCGGCGCCAAAGGGAATATACAGCCATGCTGGGGTGCGCATGGCCTCAGATAACCAACGCAGCGGGTCAAACTCAAGGCAACTTTTGCCGTAAAAGTCCGGACTGCGCTGCGCTGCGTATATCAGGCAGCTCACCAGTTGACCTTTGCGCACAAGGATTGGGTCGTTTCCATCAGGCCCTCCTCCGCGGGGCAATGTCGTATTGCACACCGCAACGCTCGTGACTAGAGCTGCTGGTGGATACATTCGCAATGTCTCTTTGATCACTGCTTGAAGCAAGTGGCACCTCCCCAAACTCTCGGCGTTTACGTTATCGAAACTTTGGCCGGTGATTTCGCAGACTTGAGCGCGAAGCTGTTGCCATATATTTGGATTTCTCGCCAACTCGAAAATGGCCCATGAAAGAATCGCGGTCGTGCTATTATGCCCTGCAAGCAAGATACTGAGAGCTTCATTACGCAAACGTGTAGGGTCGCGAGTATCTCTTGCAATGTCGTGCAAGAAGACGTATTGGTCATTCAAAAGTGTTGTCAATTGCTCTTCCCGATATGCGAGCACGCGGCGAACGTGGTTGTCAATGAATCCGTTCAAGTAACTCATAGCCGCATCAAAAGAAGCCGCGCTTATCTCCTTGAACCTGCTATCGTCGAGATCACGATCTGAGCAGTATCTCAAGGCGGTGTTGAACGCTTCTTCAACGTCCGCAGGACGAGAGTTGCTTCCCAGGCTCCAATCCCCGAATACCACATCCATGGTCAGGCGGAATGCAAATTGTGATAAGAGCTTCGTGACTTTAAGTGGCATGTGGTTATAATTTCTGATATTCGTCTCCAAGTTTTGAAAGTGCGGCTCATGTGAGGCAACATTGGTAGCTTGCGCTTGCGCAAACTGTGGTCTCGGCAGACGAGTCAGCACGCGGGACTTGCCACTCGATTTCAGGGACTCGCCATCTTTTCTAAAGAAAGAAGATGCATCTTGTCTGTTTTCGAGAATGAATTCAGTGCATTGAGTGGCCAAGACTGCCATAAGATTTTGCTTGTCATACGTAACAATACGGTCGTCACCGCCCAAGTTGGTAGTCAAGAATGTTTCGCCAGTCGGATTTGCAAGCTCGCTATTGCGGATTCGAAGAAACTCGTGGAGTGATCCTTTGCTTTTATGATCAGAGAAGGTCAAGGCTGAATAGAAGCCATAAAGATTGCCGCGCTCGTCATTGAGGACTGGTTTGGCCCCTAATTGCGAGTGAAGACGCCAGACCGCGATTTTCTTGGCAACAAACCTCGCAACAAGGGCAACGATTGCGGCTAGAGCAAGCTTGTAAAACATATGAGCCTTGTTGTATCAATTTATCGCCGATTATCGTTACGCACGATACAGCAACGGAGGAAGGACTGATATTTTATATTGCAAAAAACGCTTTGAGAGGGATTCCAAGTGTGCCACGGGGCAAAAAAGACATCATATGATATGATTCCAAGCCGTGTATCCTTGCAACATGAATAATCCATCTGCGAAATTAAGGAAACTGATCAGATCACAAAAGAGGAAATTGTTTGAATGCGGGGCGATTGCAAAAAAAAAAGAATAATGCGATATTTTTGACCCCGGTTCCAAACTTGTATTCCAAAATGGACAAATTTCCGAGGGACCGATGCCATACAAACTCAATGGCACTATCTCTGGGGTTTATTCTGGTGGGCGAGATTACCTTGCGTTTCAATTAACAATCGTATAGTTGCACTCACTGATCAAGCACTTCAAATTTTTTTTTACCTGCCTGAAAGCGAAAATCGCGTGATAAATCCATGAAATGCGGACTTATGGGCCGTAGCAACATTCGGAAATCGGCCATTCCAAGTCCTCCGTAATTGATTCATTCCCCGATAAAATAATATAGAGACTGGATCACGAAACCCTTGACTCCTCCAACTTCGATTCTCAGGGATGAAGGACAAAGGGGACCAATCTTTTTTTTTGCCTAGCTCGCTTATTGTGAGCCTGAAACTAAAGTGGTTATTTCAGGCGAAGCGGCAGCCTGCGCACGCTCTGCGACTCTTTGTTTGGCATGGAGTATCCGAGCAAAAATTGTCTACAGCGATATTTTCCAAGACTCACACCATAACTTGTATGTATTGTCAATATTTTCTGTTTTACCCAGCAACTGGCAATCGCTCCAAGCAACCCCTGATCTGATCCTGACGATCTCGCCGACCAGGGCGTGCCCTATTCCCGATCACCGGCGGCGATAAGTCAACTCCAATTCCCCGCCACTTTTCCAGAGCCGCAGCTGGATGGTCTGTAGCGTCCAAGAAGGATCGATTTCCTGGCCGCGACATTCCAACACTAACCAATCTCGAGGCTCCAATTTCTTCTTCATTTCGCTGGTTTTATTGTCAAAGTTTTCCACAATGTATTGTAACACCTTGGATCCTCGCAACATGCGATGCAGCACGAGTTTCGGAGTGCCCTTCAACGCAGGAAGCGATTTCTTTGAGTTCCCGAGCACTCGTATTTTCTTTCCGTCGTCGTCTGATGCCAGTAGCAACAGGAACGAGATTCGAGGAACATCATGCGTGGGCCATTCGTTACAAATGAGAGGTCGCGCCATCCACTGAGGAAGGTTCTCGCGTAATTGCTTAATAGTCAGCGGCTTGATATCTTCGCCAAGGGACGTGAGTGAGAAGTTGAAAATCTCTCGAACATTGCCTAAATCAGGCAGCAGCTCGATCACTGAGATTTGTAGCTCTGGAGAAAAGCTTTCGAGCGATATATGTGGCGCCGGTGTTTCATTCTTGGATGTGAGCGATTTGGATGTGGTTTTGGTATAGATTGTCTGATGCTTCTGGATGATCAGTAGAACATTGCCATGGGCCTCCTCACCCAAGTCCATCGATAGTCCCGAATTTATAGAGGATACGGATTTGGAGCTGGATCCCAGGTACTTTTGCCGCATTGCTTTGTCAAAAGCAAGCTCATAGTCCGAGTAGTTCTTAAACACAGATCGGAGGAGAAGAGCGCCAATGTTGATGCGCTCCTCGGGCGATTTCTCCTCGGCAATCGTTCCGGCGTATGCATTACTCAACTCGTCATGGTACACTTCCACATTAGACACGTTGCTTTCGCTCACGGTGATGAATAACTTTCCGGCTCTAATAGACACCTCGCACCAGTTTCCTAGCGTATGATGGGAATCCAATCGATTCGCGACAGTTTCCATCAGGTCCTCATCGCCGAAAGATTGCATTTCCCGGCCCAAAATGATATCCCACAACGTGAGACTTCCATTGGCATATTGAACTAGAACATGGCGCTTGTCGTTAAGGATTTGTCGCGCCACAATACTGTGTGGAAAGATGGGCCGATGCCAAAGATGACTCTGGCAAAAAGCGATAGGTTCAACGGGGCGGTCGATCTGATGCACGAGAATCTCAACCGCAAACACCAATTGATTCAGTTGCGCATCCGTGGTACATGTATTAGTGAACTCTTTACAAGGGCCACCATCAATACCCACAAACATGGATATGGGATTTTCACAGGGAAACAGCGACGCTGCCAGCAGCGCCAGATCGTCGTTGGTGCTGCACAACAGTTGCAGACTGAGCGAGCTCGAGTCGGACTCATTATCGAGGAGGTTCCCACCTGCACGGAGATATTGATAACGCGCCAAGTCACTCAAGTCCGGAATGGGGTCACGATAGATGCCGTCGTAGTCGGAGTAGAAAATCGTAGTTTCGTCACCGGCAATCGATAGTATCGAGGAACTGCCTCGGTGTAAATACGCCAGAACGCCCAAGTGATTATCATGGGTGGCATAGCGCAAGTTGGTGGAGACTATGTTACCCTCGCGGTCTCCTGACACGATGCTGTTGAAAGATCGGTCTGGGCTGTGTAGCAGCCAAACGGCCGAATCATGCGCCATAATGGTGCGCCGGGTCGTAAAAGTCCGCAAATCCCAGACGCGAATCAGCAGGTCCAGAGATCCGCTGATGATGCTGTTGTCGTTCATAAGTAAAGATCGCACGTTGCCGTTATGACCAATCATTTGCCGGATGAATGGCCGGGGAGATCTCACATCGTAAATGTCAACCGTATTGTGGATACCGCCGATGGCCACCAAGTTGCCTTCGGTGGCAAGCAGATATATTGAAGAGGGATCGGCCTTATCGGCCGCCGAAGAGGGCGACTCATTTCCACAAATGGTTCGCATAGGTGCTAGGCGCGATAGGTTCCACACCACGACTCTTCCATCGAGTGCGCCACTCACTACACTGGATCCTGTCAGCATAGCAGCGACCTTTTCAACGTAGTCAGTATGCAAATTTGAACAGGCCACACTAGAACCTGAGTTCAAATTCGTGTACTTGATAGACAAATCCAGTGAGCACAGGACAAGTCCAGCATCGGCATTGACTAATGCGATATCATTTATCCAATCGAAATGAATTGGATACGATCGCTCGACAGAAAAGGGGGCTATGGGAGGAGTGAGTGAAAGTGGCTGGAGGGGATTTCCTTGAATCGACATTTCGAGTTTCACAAATTGTTCTTGGACATCGTCCGACGAATCAAAGTCTTGAATCCGGGGTAAAAGATATGATTGATCATGCTCTTGGGATCGCGAGCCCCAGACCTTGACGACGCCATCTCGTCCCCCGGTATAGAGATGGCGGTTAAGTCGGGAGTATTGCAATGCATTGATGGGGAGTATATGATTTTCATGATTATGAGAATTTGACAGGGTGAATGCGAGCCCACGCTTGACGTTTCCAAGAGTCCCAGACATGTGTCAGTGGATGGTCTTGTGTGGTTGAGGGAATAGTTGGGGCAACGCCGTTGCAAATCGGGCGGTATCGGAGATTGGATAAATATTATGAGAATCGATCAGGTCGACGACTATCTCAAAGAACAAATCCACTCTACTCCAAATATGGAAGCAGGCAACAGTCCTATAAGGGCAGCAGTGTATTTGGCAGTGGCCAAGATGGTCGAGGAGCGTGTGTCTCAGGTCCCGGGAGGCGTGACGGCGACCCCGGCGTTTGTGGCCATGCTAGTGGACTTGGTGATTAATCAATTGATGGTGTTGGGCCAAGATTTAGAAGCATTTGCACATCACGCTAATCGTGATGTTATAGAACCTAGCGATATGTATTTGGCAACACGGAAGAATGAAAGTCTTACCAATGTTTTGAAGCAGGTGGAGAAGTCCCTTGGCGGTGGAAAGAATTAATCCGTTCGCGCATTTAATGGATATCTGGTATGGCTGGAGAATTTGTCCCCGCTCTTTGGTTTGTTGCCTCTATGCAGCCAGCCGAGGCTAGACAGACCCGAATAAGCTGCATCTCATCGCGAGCCGGCCACACACATTCGGCCAATCGATTCGATATCACGTCCACGATTGAATTCTTGATTAACAGGAGAAGGTTTGGCTCAAGATCGAGTCATGACCACAACATCTCACTCCTCTTCATCACCCGAGTTGATATTCATCACTACAACTGGCTCGTTGCTACTGATTACACATCCTGGATCCTCTGCACCGTGTGATGGCCGATACAATACTGTCACACCCATCTCAAGGCTTTAGCATGCCGTGCAAATTGAAATTGAAGCTCATCATCCGAATGGGATCTACATGTAGCCTCATATGCCTGTTTGTTGTCGGCACAAATTCTTACGACGGGTGTCTAACTCTCGGTAAATAGCACGTAAAGGACTTTTTCAAAGTCGAAGAATCCGAAACATACTCTGATATCCAGCTACGATGGTTATGTCAACAGATGCGAATCGATGATACATGACAACTCCCTCCAGCGACATCAACTTGTTGGTAACAATTACAAAGCTGAATCCGACAACTCGAAGCCAAATTCAATCAAAACTAACATGATACGTTTGCTCAAAGACAGCCACTCTATCCACACCCACAGGTTCAAGCAAGCTGCTCCCCGGCATTTATTCACAGAACAAGACCGCAATCATCCAGTATAGCTGGCGTATATGCACGCCAATCACTTTTACCCGATTGGGATAAATTAGATTTTCTGAGTCGATCCGATGCGATCTGAACGCGCTTGATCGATTTCGCGACTTGCTCTCCGAATCGCGAGGCTTTTCCCTAAAACCTTTCTAGACGCGTCGGTTGATCTCAATACACCACTTATTCTCATTTCTTCCCCGATGAATACTCCTCCATCCACACCATTGAAGAAAAGAGTCCGCGATGTCACTAATCTTCCACTCCATGCTTCTCCTACGAAACGTCCTCGTACCACCGATCTCAGCTCTCTTCCGTCACCTCATTCTCTGCCCCACAAACGAAGCGTACCTCTGACGCTAGTTCCGTTGAAGGCACTTTTCCAACGTGGATCAAGTGTGGTGGGCTCTCTGAACGGTGCACTCTGCGGCAGGTCCACAGAAGCAAAGTTCATTGAAGAATTTATCATCAATGGCCTTTCGTCTCCCAAGTCCCCTTCGTCATTATACGTGTCAGGTCCGCCAGGAACAGGCAAAACTGCACAAGTGAACACCACCGTCGAGCACTTGATCCACACATATCCCACAAAAGATGATGTTACCACTGTCGATAATGTCACATGCATATTTATTCGCATCAACTGCATGGCATTGACGCACCCACATCACATTTTCCAGCAAATCGCACGCAAGGCTCAGTGCTCCACCGACAAACTTGAACTCGGCAACATCAAGCATTGCAACGCTCTAGTGGTCGTCCTTGATGAAATGGATGCCCTCGTCAATAAAGACCAGCAAATTCTTGTTGATTTGTTCCGCATGACAAAACAAACTACTGGGTGTCGTCTTGTTGTCTTGGGAATCGCCAATGCCCTCGACCTCACCGACAAATTCTTGCCGCGGCTCATGCAGCATAATATCACACCTTTACACTTGGTGTTCTGTCCATACACACTGATGCAAATCCTGCAAGTGATTCGGGCCCGCGCAGCAAGCCTCAGGTCACACGACCCCGCAAATCCCGCTATACATCCCGTTGCAATTGACATGTGTACACGAAAAATAGCAGCCAGCACTGGAGATGTTCGCAAAGCATTTGATCTCATGTATCTGAGTGTGGAGATGGCGATCGAGAGCGGGGCATCCCAAGTGCATATATCTCATGTCGCGAAGGCTTCGCTGAACATACAAGGCCAAGCGAGGCCGAGCCAGGTGCTCTCGAGGCTTAATCTTATGCAAAAGGCCGTTCTCTGTAGTGTGTTCAGCTATATGGCGCATCACGAGACCAGCGCCCGGCCAACAGTGAACGCCTTGCATCACCATTATGCACACCACGTGCAGCCAGAAAGCGGGCATTTGTTGGGGACGCTCCGACAGGGGGAGTTCCTTGACATCTTGTCCGCGCTTGAATCGCATGGAAGCATCTCCTTGGGAGTTGTAAAAAAGAGTGGTGGTCTCGGTAGCGATGGTGGGCACTCTACTGTCAGTCCCAATATTGCAAAGCATGATCTCGTGACCAGCATAGGAGATATCGGAGTATTGCATGCCATGATGGGAGCATAATCTGGAACATAACTTATCTCATAGCATACCTTTGAATTCAGAGGAACCCAAAATTGAAGCATTGCCTAGAAAGAACTAGGAAACAGCATAATTCCAAATACAATCACATCATGAAATAGCCACACGTATAAGAGGTTTATCAAGGTACACAACCCTCCGACTTCCATTCCAATCAAACCCCCCGAAGCTCAAGTAGTTTCGACCGAGTAGGTGAATACATGGGGGCACTTACCTAAGCACCAGGTTTCTTAGCGACGGCTGGGCAGAAAAAATGATGAATTTTTTGAGTGTCGCGGAACGCCATTCAATCCAAATCAAATTAAACAGAGTAAAAGATGAGCTCTCTGGGCTCGCGTCATTCTGGCGCAGGCTCCGGAATGGGTCTAGGTAGCATCTCAGGTTCAGGTGGTGGTCCTGGTCAAGGCGGAAGACCAGGCGGAAGTCCAGCTTCAGGCAGTGGTATGGACGGTGGGCCAGGTTCAGGCCCAGTTCCAGGCTCTGGTTCTGGTTCTGGTTCTGGTCCTGAGGGGCCTTCGTCTGCGAGCTATTCCTCTGGTCCCTCAGTATCCTCTCGTGACTATTTGGACCATCCCAAGCCGAGGCGCAAGAACTATTATTCTCGCGATTTCCAAAGCGCTAACCAGACCTCTCTGCGTCATCCGTTCCCTCACTCGTATCCAGCAGGATCACCTCCTCAATTCCCTGCGGCACAAGCAGTCTCCCATCTGCCTCATTATAATTACCGCAATTATCTGGCGTCCAATCAATCTCAATCTCAGTTTCAAGCTCACGCACAGTCCCAATCACACAATTACCTGCCAACACTGGCCCTGTGCTATTCCTACTCGCTGCGACAGATCCCCCGCGAACCGTCTCAATACCAACCTCGCACTCGCCCTCATCATCCTCACCACGCTGGTGACTCGAGGCTTACGGCCTCGGGCTACTCGGGCTACTCTCAGAAACCGTATCGCTCCTTCTCCGCAGATGATAATCATGATGACTCAAAATGGAGGTCGCAGCAATTCCGCAAAGGTTCCCGCTTCAGACAATCGAGTAAGGATTACTTTAAGCCAAGTTATCCCGACTCAGACCGATACGCTGATCATAGCTCGAATTATGGTGATCGCACCGCTAATGGTGACTACGATAGATCTCGGAACCAAAACGGTGAATATGACCGATCAAGGACTCAAAATGGTGACTATGATCGGTCCAGGATTCGCAACGGCGATTACGAAAAGCTCAAGTCCTACAATGGTGATTATGATCGACATAAGCCTTATAAAGGCTTTGATAGGAAATTGTCATATGGAAGCCGAAGCACCAGCTATTCTGATGAGTCCGTTATCAGACATCAGGATCAAAGCAACGTGTCGAATTCTCATTCGCAAGGTATTGCGAGTTTCCCAGCACCAACCCAGACCGATCTGTCCAATCATGACTCCTCAAGCCACCTCCCTCCCCACGATAGCAGTCGAGATATAAACCATACGGATGGAGCCGAAATTCTAACTGAATCAAATTCGCAGCCTGTCGTCAATGACGTCAATATTGCTCAAGAGGAAGACTCCCTTTTCAAAAACGAACTGATGACTGATGTTAACCCAGATTTGAATCCGCATAAATCACTACATCCGGAAAGCAATCACGACACCGAACATGAGGTTTGTGAATCGAACGAAACCAAGCCCCATGATGATGAAGTGAGCCAGAAACCGCACCGTGATCAATATAGATCAAACAAATTCGATGACATCTTAACGAACCGAACGTGTCCTGTGCCTGAGTTGCCCGCTCCTGAAACCCCAACACCACCTGCTGGCCAGAATCCTGCAAAGGTCAAGGCTGAGCCGAAAGTGGCACTCACGTCCAAGGATAGTGTCATTCCACAAGCAAGCACAGAAAAATTGGATACCACTTCTTCTGTCTCTCCACAACTCCCCGCGACCAGTATTCAACAAGAACTGGATGGACTCGTTGAATGCTCATTCCCTCTCAATCGCCTTGATGATATGTATCACCAGCTTGTCAAGGACTATGCATCAGAGTCTCCTCTAGCCGTTCTTCCATTTCTTGCCAGTGAACCTGTGTGTGACTTTAAACTGTATCCATTCTATGCGCAGAATTTGAGGCTGTGGTCGAAACTCAAGGGTCTTGTCAAGTCCTCAGCTGAAACGAAACGCACATTTATAAAGAAGCACCGAGCCCAATTGTGGAACAAATACAAGGACCTCAATCTCATCTCGGAAAGGAAGCGCAAGGACATGGAGCAGCAATTGCGTGTCATCTATGATGGGAATGACGAGAAACGGCGTGAGCTTGACCTGGTCAATCAGCGGTCGACGCCTGGCCCCTCAGCAGCTCCAAATACCCCTGGTGTGGGTAATGCGCCAAACTCTAATGAAGCGGTTGCGCCCCTGAGCCGATCGCGACGCCATGGCGATTCCGTCACCACGGAGGCAGAATTCCAAGAAATCCTAGCAAGCTTGGAACGGCAACAACGCCTAGAGCTTGGCCCGCTAGCGCAGGCGCAAGCAGTCGCGGCCGAAATCCCCGCGATGGAATTGGACCCCGCCAAGATCAAAAATGTGTTTTACGACGCTAACAATATTGTTCGCGATAAAGTCAAGTGGGCACTGCGAATCCAAGAAGATTTCATCGACGATTGGAGCCCGTTGGAGCACGAGCGGTTTACGGAGGCGTTCCTAGCCATGCCAAAACGCTTTGGCGCCATTTCTCGCGCCCTCGACGGCGTGCGTTCTCCAGAACAGTGCGTCATTCATTATTATGCCACAAAGAAGGCAAGCAATTACAAGGTCAAACTTTTGAGTGTAAAGAAGAAGCCGGGGCGTAAGCCTGGTCGCAAGCGGGGCCGCCGTCCCAACTCTGCTGGCAGTGCCAGCGCTGACGCTGAAGCTGGGGATTTGCAGCCGGAGAACGAGGTACCTACGAATCCTGTCGCCACCGATGCGGAAGAAACTGACTCCCAATCTTTGAAACGCGCTCGATCCCCGAGTCCTCTTCCTCTCCCTGCTGAAGCTAGTTCAGACGCAACCCTCGAAGAACAATCTGCAATCGACGACCCTCGCCGTAAGACTTGCTCGAGCTACTGGAAGTTCCATGAAGTGGCCCAATTCCCTCTACTATTGGAAGCATTTGGCACGCGCTGGACGTTGATCGCCGACGAACTCCACACCAAGACGGCCAATATGGTGCGGAATTATTATTCGCGGAACGCCAATAAAAATGGCTGGATCGAATTGGCCCAATATGCTGACCAGCGGTATCGCGAAAATACCTTTGACCGTCTGAATGCCGAGACTGAGAGTGAGGCTGAACAGACTCAAGAGCCCGAGGTCCGTGACCCATCTTCTCAAACACTTCCCGGCGCAGTTTCCGTGAGCGCCGCCCAAAACCCTTCTTTTGACCCGTCCAAATCGAATCCCGTGCCTTTACCCCGACACTACCAACTGATCTCGAGTATTCTCAACCTGGACGTTCCGCTGCCAGTATCGCAAAGTCCCACCGCAGACGCAACAAGTCCGCCAGTCCCTCAATTATTCTCATTGCCATCAGCGAGCAATCAACTCAATAAGCTTTTAAATTAGTCGTCATCAATAGATCTTTTGCTCATTATAGTCCTCGTAAAGTCTCCCTCACCATCAAGTTTCAAAATACTTTGCCACGAAAAAAGTCGACTTGCACGTGACATCATATTGGACTTGGAAAAAAAATTGCAAATGACAACTGCTTGGATCTCGGGAAAGCGTGCTCGACATGAATCGCTTGTTGGCTAGGCGATCGTTGTCGATAACGACGCATTTGGGGTTTCCTGCGAAAATCTCAGGAGGTCGTCCCCCTGTCCCCGTTGTGTCTGGGTCAAAACTCGTCCGGAGGCCGGTGACGCGAGTCCCGGCCATGCCGCAATCTTTGCGCATGTCTGACCCTGAGCTTGAGTTGCTCCGTCTTGTGCCTACCCTCCTGGGATTCTATGCCGGTAACCCTGTGCATGACCATAATGTGAGTGAGCTCCAGGCGCTTCTTCGCAAACACATAAATTTGCCCACACGAGGTCTTCTGGATGCCGAGCTCCGCGAGCATCGTTTCCTCCTGATTGAGGCGTATCGTTCTCGTATACAGCTGGGAACGCGTCTCAAGACCATCCATTTCAAAGAATTGACATCCTTATTGCATCGCTTGCGTAGCATAGACCCCCAACTTATGCCCCGTGATGTGAAGGAGACTCTTCAGACTTATTATGCCCATAACCAGACAAGTGCTACATCAGTGGCACCGATCAAGACCGTCAAAACCCTCGACCAGTTCGGCAGAGCCCTGGGTAAAGCCAAGAGAAAGGAGGCAAGAGCTCACGTCTATGTCGTCCAAGGAGAAGGACAAGTCCTCGTCAACGGCGAGCTGTTATCCACATACTTTTCCCAGGACATGTGGAGGCGCAGAATAGCGTTCCCATTCCAGGTTTTGGCGCAAGAAGGTAAATACAATATTTTCGCAACTACTCACGGAGGTGGTAAGAGTGGCCAGGCCGAAGCTATAATGTATGCCATTGCCAAGGCCATGGTTGTGGTGAATCCATTGTTGAAGTCGCGGTTGCACAAGGCCGGCTTGATGACCAGCGATGCCAGAGTCGTGGAGAGGAAAAAGCCCGGAAAGCTCAAGGCGAGAAAGAGCCCTGCATGGGTGAAACGTTAAGCATATCAAGATGCCTCATTGAAAGAGGGGGGAAATCCAACCTCAAAATTCCTCGTCAAACATTTGGATTTAGTCTGCACTGTACATATATTTATAATCCCCCAATTGTGCAAACCGTCATCCTGGTAAACCCCGGTCCTCTTCGATGCTGGGATGGTTTCAATGTCTCGTAATGCCTACACCAACTTTTCATCTATCATCATCATGGTGTAAGCATCAGTCCAGTATTGTATCGCTCGCAGTTGTTTTTCAGTCCAAGCCTGCCCTCGCTCAAATCGAAAAGATTGACGTCCGAAAAAAATACCCGTCGAAAGACGCATAGGCGCCAGCGTTTGTTCTCACTGCCATCCTTCATCATGTCTGAAGTAAGTCTCCGCCTGCGGATCCTTTGCGTACTCTAAAAATCAGTTACTAACTTGCTAGGTGAAACGTACCGTCCGCATTACTACCGAGCAGCATGTGCTCCCAGATGTGCCGCCAGTCGAGAACTATCCCATGCGTCAGTGGAGTATTACCATCTCCCTTCTCGATGCCTCCGGCAACGAGGTGCCTGCTACTATCTTCGATAAGGTCACGTATGCTCTCCACCCAACGTTTCCAAACCCTACTCGAGTACTCAAACTGCCTCCGTTCTCCGTCTCTGAACAAGGATGGGGGGAATTCGATATCCCCATCACCGTCCACATCTCTGGCGTATCAGGAAAAGCCGGCGACCGCCGCTTCAACCATGATCTCAACTTCTTGCTGCCAAAGTACACTAACGACCACGTCATCACAATCCCAGTAGGACCCGCGAAAAACGTCACCCTCAATAAACTCCTACTCGAATCGGGGCCTTTGCCTTTCGACGAATCAGGTGCTCCCAAGGATGATGGCCTGTCAGCGTCCCAATCCGCCGCTCCAGGAAAGCGCCGCTTGCCAGATGGCCAACAAGCTGCCGATGCGCGTGCCAAAAAGTTGAAGGGCGCCTCCAATGCAACTAGAGGCTCCGTAGATTTGGAAAAATTGGCAGCTGGCATGACGAAATTGAGCGAAGATGATTTGATTGTTATTGTTCAAATGATAACTGATAATCGCACCAGTGAAATGAACATTAAGAACGACGTTGAAAACGGCGAGTTCACAATGGATTTGTTCACCCTTCCAGAATCCTTGTTGCGTAGTTTGTGGGACTACGTCAAAAAACATATGGATGCTTGAAGTGCATGATAAAGCTCGAGCTGCAAAGCTGATTAGTGTTCTCTGGCCCTTTACAAAGCATATTTGACGAGGTTATGCTTTCTGCCTGCGGGCCTCTGATTTGGAGATAGCTCGGGTCGGGCCGCGGCATTAGAAACTGGATCACCATTTCCCGTACTGATATGCACGTAATGTCGTATTCCTCCGCAAGCTTTAATTGTCCTAGCAGTAATATCTCCCTGGAGATATAACAGATACAACTTGTTCTATTGTTCCTTTATGTCAACTTGTGTACCATCTAAAGATAGCTAGCACTCTACGTGAGCGTCACCTTCCACAGATAAACAAACAACGTGCTTGTAAGTGTATACATGCTGTGTCCTACTGATAATAAGGCGATTCCGTTGCGTACGTGGATAGTATAACACGATCGGCTCATTCCTTGTTGCTCCTTGGCTGCGCCTCTAAGAAAGCTCGATCTTGCTGATTTCATTATCCGATTCTCGGTTTGAGATGTCTCTCAGACTGGCCGATGAACTCGATGAGATTTCCAAGATCCTCCTGAAGCCCCGAAGCACTCCCAACATGGCTCACCCCACCAGAATGCATTAAACGCAACATTAACAGATTTTGCAGCACCCGTTTCCGGTGCCACCCTCCTTGGTCAGAAAGCATCAGCAACCCGCCGGAACTTTTATGTACAAGTTATTCGTGATCTCAATTAGTAAAAGAAGATGAGTGCCTTCGATTCTGCTAGTGCTGAACGGACTACAAGCAGGATCGTATTCTCCTGGATTTACCTTGACGGCATACTTAGAAAGTGAATAGCTGGCTAAGTCTCAAGGGCCGAGTTACACGTTCAAATTCAACTTCTGGTGATACTTGTGAGTCTCTTCATGCTGTGTAACTTGCACAGGAGATTATAAACTTGAGGCAATTGATCAACACAAGTCAGTTGTAACACGTTCATTGACATCTCGATCCAAGTGCAAACACAAAAGAGCTCCAATAAATGACACCGCTGTCAAACTGTCATGATCAAGGGACCTAGCAGCCTATTCCCTGCGCGAAAAATGCCATTGCACTCTGTCATCGTTACAGTCATATAGAAAGCGGTATAACTTCGAAATTGAATGATGCCCTTACGAGGGGCTTCCAGAGGCTGCTGTGAACTCCTTGATTGACATCCCTCCCGATCCAGTTATCAACGTCATTTTCGACAGAAGCGATCAGGGACTTGCGGTGCCGCCAACGGGTATACCAAGTCGGAAGGTCATATGTAGTATTGCGGTATGGATCAACGCCTTTGGCAGGGTATTCGAATGCAGGCGTTGGCCACACTTGGGCCGTCTTTGACAATTATAGTTATCTGCCACTATAACCAGCTGATTGAAACCGTGCGACGATTCCGCAGTCCTGGGTCCTTCCAAAACACGTACAATCCGCGGAGATGAGAGAGTTATATCGAGACTTATCGATGAGGGTCGAACCCGCGACATTTCTCTGCAGCTGACTTTTTTGAATCGCAGCCTTGACGATTGCGCCATTGCTATTCGTCTGTACATAAAAGTAATTGTTTTTGGGTGGCTATGTTTCTTGAACTGCGATTCGCATAAAACCGCTAGTATCTCAGTTTTGCAGCATTTCCAGGCGTATTCGATCATGCCCCAAGATGCGCGAGAATTGCACTTCCTTCTGATTTCAGCTGCGATATTAAGTGATCAAGATCAACATGGAATCGAGGCTCATTCATTATAGCCCGATAACTGCGTCTTGTGATAGCAATCGCAATTTGTGAGTTCTTGGAGCGATATCACCGTCGGCTCCATCAGCTTTTCATGCTCCACATTGTACCACAAAATCAAGCATCAAAGTGCCATGTTTGTCTCGCGGAAGCCTTGTTCAAGTTTCGGAGTCCGAATTTGATTCAATCTCGCAGACAGCCGCTGCATCAAAATATCGAGGGACGCCGAATCTCAGGCTGTTGACCGATTCGTCGGAACTCTTCAGGGGTATTTATGAAGAGCGCTGAATACGGGTGATGCGCCAACTTCTTTGGCATTTTTGTCTCTTGCCGAACATGGAATATTAGCGGCGATATTGTGTAAAATCCGCTGTAAATCAGTCCGCTTGACGCCCGCAGCTCATTTTTCCCTCAGCCGCTCTCCGGGTCAAGCCACAAGATATCGTGGGTGAGCATGCAGATACAATCTGAGACCAAGTTTTTCAGAAACTGTCACAACCACCGGTTAGTATTCTCACTTGCTTCCAGGATGCATTATTAGTGCAGTAAATAGAAGCTCTTGTTGGTAGCATCATCTTGTGTCAATCGTTCCGAGCTCAGACGCTTGAAACTGGTCGACACATTCGGGCCCCAAGTTTCGACCTCAGTATCAGACTCTCAGATTATGAGAACTATTGAAGGTGAGTCACAGCTCCCAATAGGGGCCAAATAGAGCGCCAAAAGCTTTCAAGAAGTCATCGTAGCATTCAATACAGTCGATGAGCCGCCATCATCGCGTTGTCCTCCGTATCGATACGGACGCTAATTGGAGAGCGCATCTGCTGATAACAGCTTGGGAGCAGCCACCTCATTGAGCAGACGATCAAGGGGAACGCAGCGGATGTTGAAAGCCTCGAAACGTCGTTGGCGACTTCATTCCGGTGCTACCCCGTCGCGACTACGTGTGAATCGACGATCTATCGGCATCTCTGATCAATCGCAATCATCGATCAACCGGGATCGTGCTAATAGAGGCGACCGACTTCTTACTTGCGGCGGTCGCGATGTTGCTCTTGCCAGTTGCATTTATTCTTCCTGAGTGGTGCACAGTAATAATACTTTCTCTCGCATTGAACTTACGCGCCGAAATTCTAAAATCTCCTCGACGAAAGCGCGGAATGTGGGGAATTACTTCTTCTCACATGTTCACCTTTCGACGCAAGAAGCATGATTCGTCCACCAATCAATCGGAATAATCACGCTGATCTCTTTTAACTTCAACGGAAGGCTTCATTGCTCGACCACAACGACATGTTCATGACGCGAGGTTGCCGTCACAAAGGCTTCGATTCGAGTCCAAACACAGGACGGTATCATCTGGATAGACACAGGACGGTATCATCTGGATAGACACAGGACGGTATCATCTGGATAGACACAGGACGGTATCATTTGGATAGAGTCTTGGAAAACTCTCCAGGGCTTTTGGAGTAACACATGCCTAATTTTTTTTGTCCTTCGCTACGTCATTATGGCTCGGTTACAAGGCCAGAGAGCCGTCATTGCCCGATCATGACCTTCGACCAAAATTCGACCCCCAGTCATCGAGAAGCGGCAACAATAACCACATTTCTGTGGAAAGCAACATTATATATCCAAGATATCACCAAAGAATGATGTATGGAACGCCAGGTGGTTAAAGTATGCTCAGTATTCGAAAAACAAAAACGAAGAGAAAAGTCATCGAGCCACGCTTCCTAGATTCATAAAGCCTCGTACCTGATCTCATCAGCACCAGGCGCGGAATGGTCAGACATCTCTTGAGAACCACGCCAGGAATCTCTCACGTTTCGTATGATATGTGCGATGCAAGTTAATTTGGTATCCTTGAGGCCCAAAAAACACTATCATTAATCCAGGTTGGTACTCGTGGAAGAGCGCGGCTTCGTTATACATCGGACTATGAAAGCTCTCCATTACCGTCCAGACCAAAGATGTGGCGGCGAGTCAAAGTTTGATGACTGCGCGTTTCCGACTTTTATTTCTTCCTGAGTCTCGAAAGCTGGTGCCCGAAGTGCATCATCAGAAAGTGCCAATTCATGCGCATGCCCTGGCTATGCGTACTAAGCATAAATTATCCCGAATCCGAAGATATCTATGATTCAATGGAACTGGAAGACCGATCCACCCCATGAATTTAAATATGGTGGAGTTGCACGATGCTACGGCAGAATCGTCAAGAACGTACAATCTCTTCCGAAGAACTCGAGCTCGAATCTCGGAAACGACAACTCTGTTTTTATGGCATAACTCACTCAATTTTACGAATTTCGCGTATTTGAAAAGTGATTTCGCGGTGATTTCATCGCCCGGATCCAGCCCGCCATTTATTATGGCTGATATCGAAGAATTTCAAAAAGTGCCGAAAATGCTAAACCAGCTCGATTCCTGCAGATCGGTCATCCTGCATGAATGGATTCATCCGTTCCGCAATAACGTACCAACCACTCTCAGTCAAGGCTTGAGCCCGGAAGCACTTGCAAGTCCAATACTGGGGACCCTATGACCCTACATGAGTTTCAAGCTACAATGAAGGCCGGATTTACTCTCTGAGGGTGTGTTCCAGGCTCCGTTTCGTGTTATCTCATCACTTTAAGCTCAAGGTCCCGCCTGGAGAGATGCAAGGAATGACAGTTTATGACCCAGGGATGTCATTACTTTGATGAATCTGATGCATAGCTGACATACGCGCAACGCTTTCAATACGTCACAAAGGTGAGCCTGGTGTCGCGGAGCCGGCGGAAGCTTGCCAAAATCGCTAGCCAGAGATTGGCGCATCAAAAAAACGATCGTAGCGCGACCATAATCATTGCTTTAGATGCGAAAAGTGCGCTCGAAGACTACGTGGTCTTACTGTTCAAGTATTCTGCCCGTGATTCTTCCAATTAATCAGCTTATCAAACACAGTCCAGCTTTAAGGTAAGTTCTAGCAGGTATGGAAGGCGTTTGGACGTCGAGCGGTTTTAGGCCACGTGTGTAGTAATAGCTCTTGACTTCTTGTCCTGTGCGCGGCTAGGTTTGCTGACTCCATCAGAGTCAAGCGCATGAAACGTTGTCCAAAGCTGAAGAATTTTTGACGTGCGTCTCCTGTTCATAAATGATCATCCCTCCAAATTGTCACTTCCGAATCGGAAAAGACACACAGGCATAATCCGAGGAGAACTCTTAAAGGATCGTCCGTCAAAAAATGCGAAACGTGTTCCAAGCTTAGCGTTCCTCCTCAATTTCATGTCCGTGGCTGCAAAAATGGTAGCCCGAAAAATTGATCCACACCGCAATAACACTAAGTCAAGCTTATGATAACTAATGGGAAGAAACAAGAAATGGAAGCACTGGGAGGCATCCCATCTTATAGCTATCTTCGAGAGTTTGGAGCCACAATCAAATATACCCAAAGTTTCAAACATCATCGATACACTAGTGAACAACTCGAGCAAGTCGAGTGCTGTGGAATGTCTAAATAAGGTGCCCTAGCCGATTTTGTGCATAATGTGATAAAGTTATGGTAGTTTGATAGCGTTGAAATACATAGATTAATAGCCAGACAAAACCTCCTCCATCTTGCTGATCAAAATATCGGCATGTTTTGTCTCAAACACCAAGGTAGGTCTCAAACGTACCGAGTCCTCAGCACACCCACCCACGTTGACACCCTTGCGACGCATGTCAACCAAAAACTTGTTGCGTGCGGATCCATCGGGCAACAGCCATGCAATGAAAGTTCCACGGTCCTTGCCTCTCAAGTCGCGGAGATATGTGGGATATTTTTTCTGAAGTTTCTCGAGCTTGCCAAACAAGTAGTCTCCTACCTGTGCTGTCTTCTTGGGCAAGTCGTGCTTGAGAACCTCAGCACCAATGGCTCCCGCCAAAACCATGCGCGCAGGGTCACCGCACCAAGTGTTGAATTGACGGTAGGGCTGGTCGGGAACTATTTCGGGGTCATGGAAGTAGTAGCCTGCCAGCTGGTATTTCTTGGAGAACGTCACCATATCGGGAGCAGGTTTCATGTCAAAGTATTCGTGCGCCCAGAGTTTACCGGTGGCACCAAGTCCGGTTTGGACCTCATCAATGATCAAAAGACATTTATTGCTCAAAGTCAAGTCTCTCAAGCCTTGGAAAAAGGCCGCACTACCGTGATTGTCCCCGCCCTCACTTTGAATAGGCTCAATAAGAACGGCTGCGATGGGGATTTTCCATGTCTTGAGAAGATCCTCAACAATCTTCAAACATCTAGCGTCCTCCTCAGCATTGCTTTGAGCATTCTCGGATAAAGGGTATTTGTACAGTGGGAACTCTGCCTTTGGCCATGCAAATGCAGGCAAATCCATTTTGTGGATTGGCTTCAGACAAGTCGTTGAGCCGGAAGCGAAAAGGCGGCCGTGGAAGGCGCGTTCGAACGAAAGCACCGCAAGGTCGGAAGCGCCAGGTGCTTCGTTACGCATGACAGAATCTTGTTCCTCGGCAGTGAAGGGAGCTCCATACCCGCGCTGCTGCAGTCTATACCAGAAGAATGCGGCTTTAAATGCCAATTCATTGGCGTCAGCACCCAGCAATCCCAGCCAGATCTTGTCTTGGCCTGCGGGTGCGATCTTCAAAAGGTCCTTTACGATGTTCTCGAGATCGGCGCCGGGGAAATTGCCCATGGCCGGACGGTTCACAAGAGCTCGAACCATTTCAGGCGAGGCCGCCGCCTTGATCAACGCAGGGTTGTTGTAACCTAGAGGAATGGATGCTATCTGGGCATAGACATCCAACATTACGTTTCCGTCCACGTCGACAATGTAGTTCCCACTTGATTTCAGGTAATCTGCGATGAAATAAGCAGCGCGAGAGTCAAAGACGGTGTCAAGCGACTTGATTGCATCTTTGGAAGAAGGGCCGGGAATGGCCAGCACAATGGCAGGGGAGTCAGGTTCTTGGGGGAAATATTGTGAACAAATCAGCATGGTTTTGGTAATTTACAAATCTCGCCTGAAGTTGTCGGGGATAAAGCTCCTATTTATACCCTTGGTGCCACAACACCCACAGTCGCTGCCATGAGCAATATTTTAAGGGCCGGCATCAGTAAACCCACGAGGATTCTTGCCTATCAGGATGTGCAGTAGCGGATGGCGCATTGGAGCATTACCGAAATAGGAAATTAGCCGCTAACACCATTCTGGGAAGGCACGAGCGAGGGCTTAGCCGCGGGGAATGTTCAAATCCGAGATCCAGTCCGTCGATAACCAGAACCCCACCCGCATCGACGGGTCACCCACATCTAAGAGCAACACATCCCATACGGAGCTTGGGTATAATTGTAAGCCGCGATTATCGATGAAGCACTATAAAAGTATCGACAATTCACTATGATCTTGGTCCTCTATCAGTTTCAAATCAGAACTGCCCCTACTCCGTGTAGAACCTTCAACACCAACCTTCGACCGATCACTTCATCTCCTCAATTGCATCATCAGCGGGATCCCATTCCCGTAGTTCTCTTTTTCTCGTCAACGCTAAAAGGACGTGTCCTACGCCGTGCTACCCTCATACCTGCATACACCGGGGGTATTGCGTTACCTGCATATGAACAGTATCAATTCCAAGACGATGAGGTGCACCACAACAACGCGATGCTGTCAAGTGCTGGGACATCGCCCATGAACGTGGCTGGTAACATAGACATGACCAACTCACATGCGGAGGAATCTCAAGCACATGTATCAGAGCCAGAAGCTCTGCAAGTCAGCTTGCAAGAGTTGGACAATATGATCACGGAGTCAGTCAAAACGAGCCTCGAAAACATGTCATCCGATCTCATGGATGATGAAGCCTCGAGAAAGAGACAAAGGTTGAATTTGGAGAATCACGGTCTTGATGGCAATCAAAGTGCCTCCCTGGATAATCAGAGAATTGATTCTGAGCTCGAACGAGTGGGGAGCGGTTTGAATACCAATACCGCCCAAGCTGCCGACACGTCAATAACTGGAAATGCCCTGTCTGAAAAGGATGATCTTGCCATGATGGCCCTGCAGTTGGAACATGCTACTGGCGAGAAGAAAAGTTCCATTCCCGTAGATCTGGAGCTCTACAGGACTTCTTCTGCCTTTCAAGCTTACCTGGAACTTCTGAGCCAGAACCCGCCCCTTGCAGTATTGTCTAATGCTCATTTGGCTGCGCTTCCGCTTCCGATTGTAGCGGCCTCGTACTTGCCGCCAAGGATCCAGTTGTTGATCAACACATTACCCACGCTCGATAATCTTGCAACTCAGTTGCTTAGAATCGTGACGATCGGGCCATACCAGCACATCATCGACGTGGCATCTAAGCCCGATACTCCTGATGGAGCGGCGTTCCGAGACTTGATGTCGTTGTTCGAATTCACTAAACGGCTCTACTCTGAAGAGGACCCATTCATCACTGTTGAACATTTGGCTCCGGGGTTGTGGAAGGAGGGCGAGCCCACCCCCACAATGTTCCGCTATAGGGAACAGAGCATCGAATCTACATTGCGCAAGGTGAATTTGGCTACTTTCACTGCAGCCACTCTCGGTGCTATTGATGTTGGATTTTTTTACTTGAACGAATCATTCCTCGATGTGTTCTGTCCTAGTAGCGACCTTTTGCCCGAAAACTCATTGTCCAATATGGGCTCAACAAACATGAGTTTGCAAAGTGCTGGCAGCTACGCATTGGGAGACCGTGTCGGAAAGCTTTTGAAGCCACAACTGGCGCTCTACTTGGAGCTCAAGACTCAAGCATACATCTCAGCCGTCGAGGCTGGCGAGCGTCTGCGTCAAGATATTTTGGACGATATATTCCCAGAGTCGCTTCACGATCAATTGTGTGAGCGGCGCAAGGCCAAGAAGCTCTCTCACATCGAAATCCAGTTCGTCGAGCAGTGTCAGCGCCGCAAGGAGCAATTGCTCCAATTGGACGAGTCTCTGCAATTAAGCGAACACTATGAATGGTTTGTTTTCCTCAAGGACTTGTTTGACCATATTCTGCATAATATGGGCTTTTTGGTATGGGGCCGTCGTGGCAAAACAATAAGGAGACGCGAACCTGCAGAGGCAGCCCCGCACTCCGCTGAGTCTTTGGCACAGGCTACAAACGCAGCTCACTCTCAATCTACAAGTAGTGAAATTCAAGCTGCCAATGCGGCAGTCGCGTCTTTGCCCAATGGGAATGGACCAATCAGTGCCGAAGACTATGAGAAGTTGCAAGCCGTGAGCAATATCACCAGCTCCTTGCTACCCCTGGAAATCCAACAAATGCAATTACATTTGCGCATGAATACGAGACAGGGGAATAACCGCGTCTTCAACAGAAGACCATGGACGAAGGAGGAGGAAAAAGCCCTCCGCCAAGCTCTAGAACTCAAGGGCCCACAATGGCTGACGATTTTGGAGTTGTTCGGAAACGGTGGTAAAATCCTGGAAGCTCTCAAGGGCCGGACACAAGTTCAAATTAAGGATAAGGCTCGCAATTGGAAAATGTTTTTTCTCAAGCTGGGGCTTCCTATCCCCGATTATTTGCATCGAGTCACAGGAGATTTGGACCGCGATGACCGGTCCCGCAACAAGCGACTTCCCGCTCTGCGCAAGACTAATGCGGCCCCGGTCCCACTGGTGTTGAATCAGAAGTGATGCAAAGGAGTACAACTTTATTCTCCGAGTAACCCTAAATCTGTTTCGCTTCGCGACAACGGGCTTGCTCGTATCCGCACTGCCTGCAATAATTATGACCTGCGCCTAAAGCACAATCGACGATGCGCCCACCTTCTCTCTCCAATTCTTTTACGCTTTGAACCGCATTTCCGAGTCAGATGCCAAGAAACTCACGAGTTCGATGCGCTATTGCCGATTCCCCGATCTCACCGATAATTTCCCGATCGGGACAGAAAAGAAATGGGTCGTTTCGTGTCGAAAAATACATCGACAATTGCGAGCTGAGGAAGGTACCAAGTCTAATTACAATATCCGGCTCTAATCCATCCAGACTTGATCAACAGTGAAACATGTCCGAAATATACCAGGTCGCGATTACAAACTGTCAGCTGCGGATAAAGGCCGCACAGCTTCAAGTGAAGGCACTTTACGAGGAGACGGAGCTTGCCCGACAGCGTATCCAAGATACGACGTTAACAGCGATGGCTGCGCGGGTGCCTCCGCTAGTGCGGAACGGCAATAACTTGCGGCTCTATCAAACTCTTCGAGGCCATCAAAACAAGGTCGTTGGCCTACAATGGAGTGGCGATTCTTCGCGAGTTTTGCTGGCCGGTCAAGATGGGTTCATGCTTATATGGGATGCTATCAGCGGATACAAGAAACTGGTCGTCACCCTTGAAAATCAATGGGTATTGGCTTGTGGATATTCACCCAATGGCAAGTTGGTTGCCCTGGCAGGATTAGACAATGCCTGCACGTTATACCGACTTGAGGACGGGTACGGGCCCAGTCGGTCCACCGCACAACCAAAGCGGGGGGCGGGGATGGCATATGAAATGACCGGAGTGAGTGGGTCTCTGCAATGTGTCCAACTGGTCTACAAGGGACATACGGCATACATATCTGCCTGTGAGTTTCTAAGTGACTCTGTGCTTGTCACTGGAAGCGGCGATATGACATGCGCAGCATGGGATGTTTACAAAGGGGGCCGCGTACGGACGTTTGTGGATCATTTGGGAGATGTTTTGTGCGTGCAAAAGTTATCGACGGACGGATCAACAACAGGGGCCGGACCTTTATTTTTATCAGGATCGTGTGATGGTTACGTCAAGGTATGGGATATGAGGCAGGAACAACCCGCGCAGCTGTGTTTCATGTCCAATAGCGATGTTAATTGTGTGGCGGTGATGCGCGGGTGTCAGACGTTTGCTGCCGGCAGCGAGGATGGAGTAGCTCGATTATATGACATGCGACTGGCATGTGAATTGTCATCTTTCGCATTACAGCGTGGCGCCAAACATATACCGCTACCAGGCAGTAGCACCATGACCAGCATGCCTGCGCCCTCCATGTTCGCCACAAGCAATACCCCTGTAGTTCTGAAGTTTCTGCGTGATAGTATGATCGCTCTGGAGTATAATGAGAATGGGTTGAGCAGTCTTGATTTCAGCCGCAGCGGGCGCATCTTATACGCATGTTACAGCGAGCATGGATGTCTTTTATGGGACACGCTCAAATGTGAGGTGGTCGGAACCTTGGCTTCTGAACAGGGCCGCGTATGCCAAGTCAAAGTAAGCCCTGATGGCCTAGGTATTTGTACGGGCCTGTGGGACTCGACCGTGAAGGTGTGGCTGGTATAGATCATTAGTGATAGTTTAGTTAGTGGCCCTCGGCGTGGAGGCGGCGGACATATTTCTGGAAAATTGCATACTATATATTCACACGATCGGTGTTTGGATCCGAAGTGATCTCGACACTTTCCACATAATCGGGTCGTACTTTTTTTAGGACATCTCTGAAAGAGAAAAGATCGATTGGAGCTTTACTTGAGGATTCGTCTTGTGGTTTCATCTTCCACATCATTTCCACCAGCAAAGTACATGCGGGACTGTCGAATATCGGACGGCGTGAATCAAGCCATCCTACCAGCCAATGAGATCCATTTTCGATACAAAGTCATGGGATCGAAATCTAATCTGCGAGGGTGATAACGGTTTCAATCATGAAGGTCCCGGAAAGGAAGTGAAACATGCTCTCAATCGAGCAGTGGAGGATACGCTGCAAGTCAGAATATGACATACCGAGGGATCAACACTTGGTTATACTGGCCCCGGACCAAATATTGACAAACACTACTTTGGGACGCGGGGATATCGGAGGCGGTTCCCGATCGCGGAAAATTTCGTGTCTCCGCAGTAACCGAGTCAGTCGTTATTCAACACATTCCGGGACGCGTATAACGAGACGCTAGCATACTTGGGGACATTGTATTGCTAACTAGTAGTTAACCCATTAAAAGAAGCTACTCCATCACATCAATCGTGTGATCCCTTGACCTTTTCCTGACCTCGCAGCTCCCAAATTCCCGACATAGTCCCTGAAATGGATTTCGTTCTCCATGATGCACACTATCCATTATACCTTTCAGTCAAGCATGCCCTCAAGTCGGAGGCTGTAGCACCGCTCATTGCTGGCGGTATTGCTGGAGCAGTGCTGCGAACGGTGGTATCGCCCTTTGAACGTGCAAAGATCCTACTTCAGCTTCAAGCCCCGGGCCTGGCTCAAGTGTACCGAGGAATGTTTCCAACGATAGCGCGCATGGTACGCGACGAGGGCTGGCGCGGCCTTTTCCGCGGTAACTTACTCAACTGCGTGAGGATCGTGCCGTATCTGGCAGTGCAATACCAAGTATATGAAAGCACAAAGACATGGCTCCGCCATTATACAGGAGAGGGGCCCAATCATAGCCTTTTATGGTGGCAGCGACTCGTGGCAGGAAGTGTGGGTGGGATTGCGCTGGTATTCGTGACTTATCCCCTCGACTTGGTGCGTGCGCGGATTACAGTACGGACAGCGAGTCTATCACTTCTCGATAAGGCCAAATTGAAGAAAGTCCCCAGTGTGCTCGAAACGATGCGCGATGTGTATCGAAACGAAGGTGGAATACGCGCATTATACAGGGGATTAGTCCCCACGACCTTGGGAGTTGCCCCGTATGTGGCCATAAACTTTACCTTGTATGAGAAGATGCGAGACTATATGGATGCCAGTGACGCAAACTATCTGAATCCGGTCTACAAACTCGGTGCGGCTGCGCTCGCCAGCTTCATAGGAGGCGTACTTATCTATCCATTAGATGTGTTGCGCAAACGGTATCAAGTGGCAAGCATGGCAGGAGGTGAGTTAGGATTCCATCATCAACTGGTGGGGCGCGCGGTGACCAACTTGTTCAAACAAGAAGGGGTCCGGGGAGCTTATCGAGGGATGACGGCAAACTTGTATAAGATAGTGCCGCTGATGGCCGTGAGTTGGTACTGTTACGATGGGGTTAGATCAGCGATGAAAGATTGGTAGTTTGCCAATACAAGCGATGTGAATACTATATGAGGTTCTTCTACACGTCAAGTCAAGACAACCCCGAGTTAACACAAAGATGTGAATACTATATGAGGCTCTTCTACACGTTAAGTCAAGACTATCCCGAGTCAACATCAAAGATCTAATACTATACGAGGTTCTTCTACACGTCATGTCAAGACTATCCCGAGTCAACTAAAAAGACGTGCAACCCGAGTCACCATCAAGGCTGCAAACTCTCAAGCGTTGTGGGGTAGGAAGCCAATCACCTGACACTCTCGTCCACAATAGGCGATACTGCCCCATTCGGCAATTCAACCTAAATGAGACGACCAATAGTCGTGCGGCAAATTCCGGGAAATCCACTCCTTTAAAAAAAACTGACGATAAATTCACAGTCCACCAAGACATCAACTAATAACACGTACCACAGATATGAGAGCATCCCAGATCTTATTGAACGTTGCTAAGAAAAAGCACGCGCCCACTCCGGTGCCATTGGAAATGTATCCCTTGTTTGCCGCCATGGCCGTCGCTATCGGTTCCGGTTGCTACTTCACTTACAGACACTTTGCATATGATCGCCAGTTGCGTCTTTGGAACAACCCTAACTTGTCTGAGTTGGACGAGGTCTTGAACAAACACAAGGACGAATAAATTTAGCTGCCCACGCATATATATCCATTCATTCTTACATTCGCACCGTAGGTTGCGTACATATTCCTATTCACAAAACAATCGATTATTACAACCAGCAATCTGCTTCTCAAGATGTATAAGGCCCGTTTACGAAATTTTTGGCGGGGCCGTGATTAAAATGCCATGTGTGTCTTTTGTGTTTGGTTCGTTTCCTGTGTCCATGTCTATATATACATTAGCCAGCGATTTCATTACCTGTAAAGACACCTCGCATCGATACCCTTCAACAACTTTCCTCGAGTCTTGTTCACTCCGCATTGGTCCACCATTCTGTGACTTCTTGACACGAATCGAGGCCGTCAATGGCTTTTTTGAAGCCCTTGAGTGCATCTTCAGGGACCGCGATAGAGTCTCCTTGGCCTATGTATGTTGTCAGTGAATCCTTGAGTGCATAGCCCTTATCGCGCAATGCATTCAGCACTGTGAAAACGTTTTCCGGCAGAGTATGGATTCTGAATAACGGATTAGCACACTCCCCACATTCTCCAGCGTCGTCGTCAAACGTATCCACGTCCTCGGCCTCCACTTCGATTGCAACCTCCATTATATCGTCGAGTGACTCCGTGGCTGTTTTGCCCATAAATATAATCTCTCCCACTCGTTCAAACATATAGAGGCACGGACTCATGTTCGCACCAAACTCTTTCATGGCAGACTTGACGCGCAGGATCGTGCGTGCCTTATTATCCGTCACCGCAGCCACAAGGAACAGAATGCCACCGGGACCCACGAATTCATAGGTGGCAGCACTGCACACCGGTCCATCGGAAACTAGGTCACCCTGGCCACGGCTGATTGCCAGCTCGATAATCTTTTTGGGGACATTCAATTTTTTGGCCTGATCTATAAAAGTATCGAGCTGGGCATTGGCCTCAGCGCCTCCAGCGCGTACGCTGGCCTCTATTCTCGACAGCAAGAGGGTTGCCTGCTTCAGACGCTTTGCATCATTTTTAGCCTTATCGTGTCTAATGTTAGCCCATTTCGAATGGCCAGCACATATGTAGGGAGACGAACAGATCCGCCGTATGCCTGCACGTGGTATCAATGTCCTCGCTGCGTTGAGTCCAGAAAGCATTTTGCCTCAAAAAAACAAGGTTGGGTGCAAAATTTCGCGCTTCGTACGAATCGCAAAAAAAAAAAACATTCGAGACTGCCTCTAGAATTGGATCTCGCACGCCCCAACGCCCTTTAAGCGCCGACGTTTGATCGCGATAACCCGGATCACCAACTTGAGTTTAGTTATTGCTTGGATCAATGAGTGGTAGCGATGCAATGGCAAAGCGCACGTTGCTTGCCGCAATTGCCGATGAGGACTCCATCACGGGGCTTTTACTCGCCGGCATTGGTCAAGTTCTGACGGAACCAGGGAAGGAGACCAACTTTCTTACAGTGATCCCGGGCAAAACCACAGTGGACCAAGTCGCGGAGGCCTTTGACCAATTCACTTCGGTGCGTGACGATATCGCCATTGTTCTTATCAATCAGCATATTGCGGACTTGATTCGTTACAAAGTAGACGCATACTCAAAGGCGTTCCCTGCAATATTGGAGATCCCCTCCAAGGATCACCCCTACGATCCTGAAAAGGACTCTATTTTGAAAAAGGTTCGCCGTCTTTTCGGCGAGTAACTAGTATTTCCTGATCTCACATTCACCGCCTCTTGAGCCGTTAATCCATCCTTTCATATAGCGAGGTGATGTACTCATAGACACTCGAGGGCTTTCACCAATGCAAGAAGAGTTCTACGACGCTCTTTCTCGGGCGGAAACTTGTGGACACGGCCAGAGCACTGGCTTCAGTTTGACATCTTGGACATCTTTACATGTATACATAACGTCTTTACTTTTTACCTTTTTTACCCTTTTTGCCCTTTTTCTTTTTGTTCTGGCTTGATTGCGAGGCTGCAGGAGCATCTCCCTCGACATCACTCAAGGCGTCTCCGTCGATATCATTTTCATCATTTTCTTGACTTGCGCCAGTTGCATTATCGACCGAGCCCACATTGTCTTTGTCTTTGTCATTTTCATTTTCACTTTCATTCTCCATGTGTTTCTGAGCTTCACCGCCTGTGTCTATGACCGATATGTTCTCATCCTCCTTGTGTTCTTGGGGTTCGCCTGCTGTGTTATCATCCAGCTTGACTTTTCCATTCTCATGGACTGCTCCTGAGACAACATCAACTGCTTCGCCGCGAACTTCTCCTCCAGCAACGCTTTCAGGTTTCTCCTTGTCTGTGGCCTCCACGTATGCGAGATCTTTGGCATCTTCCGTATCGAGGGCACTGGGATGCGGGACAGGCTCCGAGAGTTTGGTTTCTCCAGCAACGCCCTCATCCACGATATCGTATTTGGTGGTGATCTCCTCTACGAGATCTTTTGTATCAGCAATGGGCTCGTCAACAAGACTTCTTTGTGAAAGATTGTCAATATCGACATTATTGGCTAACGATGATTCTTGAGGTTTGATACTTTGCAGCAGTTGCGCGAGAGCGCCTGAGGCCTCAGTCGTGTTCGGTGCGTCTTGTGTGCCCTCTTCATTTGAAAATGCAGCACCACTCAAAGGCTCCGGAACAGGTGGCTGTGTCTCTATGGTTTCGACATCTTCCAATGCCACTTGTTCCAATTGATCGGCAGGCTCTTGTCCTTGTGATTTATGCTCATCATCGGGTTTGGATTGCAGCGACTCAACTGCAAATTCTTCCTCGGGGCCTTGATTTTCCTCTGATGAAGGCGAATCTTTTACAATGGCTGCAGCTTCTCGTGCTTTACTATCATTTTTATTCTGATCATGAGCTTTGGCCACCTCGCCATTAGCGGCATCTCTCTCAGCATCAATATTCAGCTTCACGGGAGTTTCGCGCTCGGGGATTTTGCTCTTTTCGGCACCAGGTCCCGTCTCAATATCAATTTCCTCGACAGTGTCACGAGGTTGAACGGCATTCAGCTTTTGACTGCCAAGACCGTCCCAGTAATTTTTGGCAAGAATGTCGGGCAAAACACAATCCCTGGTATAAAAGTCTCTGACACCGACGATTCGGCGCTCACGTTCACATGCCTTGAGCCACTCTGGCCGGACCACGGGGATGTTCATGTCCATGGCCTTGATATATTCGGGGTTGCTTTTGTTCTCGCGAGTACACAAAAAGTGCGTGGTGTCGACTTTGATTTTATCCTGGGCAGGGCTATTGGCGCCTATTTTCACCAACACATCATTGAGGTCGTTCGCAGTGAATGGGTCGTTCGGCGAAAAGTCTCCCAAGCACACAGTGATACCTGTCAAGTCCGTCATCTTGTGTGTAGTCACTTCCACCACGTCCAGCAGGTATATGCCCGAAGTGGTATCGAGGCGCAATTGGAACAGGAATTTTTTATCGATAGGAAGACCGGACAATTTCGACGTCCGATTCACGAGCGGCTGTGCAATCAGACCCAACTTTTTGCCGTCCTTATACATGACCAAGTTCTTGAGAGTACTAGAGCCCAAATCAAGAGGATCCCATTCCAAAACGCACGAAGTCTGAGTAACGTTCCGAATACCGAGTTTGGGAGCCAGGGGCAAATTGCGCCCAAAAGTATTCACAATCTCCTGTTGAAGATCCTGGAACTCTTGGGCCTCAGCGATTTCCGTCTCATGATCCTGCTGGCATCTAATCTTGACCACCAGGCCAGCGCGAACCCCATCAGGCAATAGGATTGTGGGGAATTCAATCAAGTGCTGGTCTTTGGTAAGCAACAATGCTAACGACGCATCAAGCTTGCCTACTGTGAGCGAAAGTTCAACCATTCTTATTCAATGTATGCTATACTATGAATGCCACCAAGCTGTCTCCCCTGCCCGATACCCGAAAAACACTGGATCCGGCGGCGTGCGAGGCACAAATCCTTGGAGACATCAGTGGCAGTGCCAAAGACTCGGGGAACTGACTCGGGGTGCCGACTCGGGGTGCTTACTAGGGAAACTGACTCGGGTTTGTAGCGGTAGGTGCTTACTCTCAATACCAACGTTCTTACAATATCGGATGGGATAAGCCTTTCCGCATGGTTTCATTTGAAGCTATGATTCAAGTCAATACAGCTTTCATGGCATGTAGATCCGCATCTATCTCGGCGGGCGTCGCTCGTTTGAGCAAAAGTTCAAGCAGAGAGTCGGTCTCCTCACAAGTTTCTTGAAGCAGACCCGCCACAACCGCCGGGAATCCGTAGAAGTCAACAAGACCGTTCAATTCACCCAATTGCTGGTCAATGCGGTTTCGTTGCAGCACCAATTCAGTAAGCGTCGCGTCAGCTGCGGCTGGTCCCCCACCGTTCCTGGGGTCTTTCCTGCGCCGCCTCGTCGATACCACGGATGGCGCAGCCGGCGAATCTTCTGAATGCTCATGAATGCTCGGCAACGCAGTATATGAGAAATCAGGCACAAGCCGATCGAATTGGGTGCGTTCGTGATTGATTTCGTACCACAACGAGGTGGTTTCGGTCATGATTTGGTTCTTGTGATCTAGCAAGTTTTTGATGAAATCTTGGTGAATGTGTGTTCGGGTGGCGTGCGTAGTCTCGTCAATACATCGTAGCTTATATGCGAGGTTGTGGTCTGCCAACGCCAACAGCTCGCGAAAGTAAACATCCATCCGTCGGTTCATTCGCACAAGCTCGGGATGCGTTCCGTCTTCGCACCATTGTAATTCGCGCTCCAATATTTTGACGTGGTCGTGGAATAGCTTATCGCTCAAATTCGAATACTCAGTCTCGAGCTCGACCAAGTCTCGCACCGCTAGTTTCCGCTGCTGACTATGTTCAGCATGAGGCTCTGGTCGGAGCAGCCCGCGACTCACCAGTTCACCCACTTGATCGTCCTCATCTTCATCTTCGTCCTCTTCTTCGCCATTATCGTTATCGTCCTCGGCATCGTGAGTAATAGCGCTATCACCCAGAATGGTCCCCGATTCGTTGAGTTTCAGTTGAGACGTCTTGATTATGATATTAGAGGGCTCGGGCGTTTTATAAATTGGCAGATTTGGCTTGACATCTGAGTCCAACCCGCTCTGATCAGTCTCGTGTGCGGCCTTCGCTTCATCGGCGGAATCGATGTGGCTTTCCGTGTGTTCTTTGATGGTGGTAATCTCATTGTTCGGCCCCAGACCCATAGTCTCCAGCTTGGCTTGAAGAAGAGAAATTTGTGGTGTGGTCTCAGCCAATGGTATGTGTGTGCTGTTTGAGTCAAGATTCATGATAGTCTTTTGCCGCTTGGAATCAGCAGACTCAGAATTTGGGTTCGGCCGCTTCAGCAGGTGTAGAATATTTGTGGCGGCATGGGAATGCCAGGCTAGATCATTGACACTATTAGAAAGCTGAATCAGGTCAAGGCCTGATCGCTCGATATCGGCCACTTTCGAGCCATTGAGCGCCGAATGAGAAGACACCTCGATGGATGGATTTATATCATTCACGTCTGATTGTAAATTGCCTTCATTTGGAATTTCGTGTTCATGTTGCACTGGCTCAGGGGCCACGTCAAAGGGTAGATCGTCATCATCAAGCTCGTCTACTTCTTTCAAACGAGCAAGCTCCGTCAATCTCGAAAGCACACTGAGGTCCAGACGATATACGGTATCATCGTCAGGATTTGCGTCGTCCAAAAAATCCATCTTATCGGTTTCAGCCTCCAGGGCAATATCACCAAGATCGCTCAAGTCGCTGCTCTCTGAACTGGCACCAGTATTTAGCGGCTTCGTTGCCTGTTGTTCATGATACCTAGACATTTACCGATCAAGGGGATGAAATCGAACTAGCTTTTGAGTATGAAAAGCCCCCGTGAATCTATGACTTCTCGCTGAATATCCCGAAGAGTGTTCGTGCGCTTTCACAAAGCCAAATGTAAGAATTGCCAAACTTTACGCCGCGACCGCTCGCTCCTCCCATCGCGCACGCCATAATTCGGGATTACATGCAGGTGATATAAAACTATTTGCTTATATAAGATTTGTTTCCACTTTCCATCATATAAGCAACAAGAGACGGTCGGCTCTTATATACACACCGATATTTACAAGGTCATCGCAGTAAAACCAGCGTTTATTATAAGTACAATTTTTCACATTTCCAAAAAACAACGCAATACACTGATCATGTCTGGGTTCAGTGGTTTATTCGGAAATGGTGCTGCCTCTACCGATCTGTCAATAGACAAGTTATTCTCTAGTGCTCCTGGTCCGGTGACGAAAGGTGTTAAGCGTGATTTTTCAAAAGTCCTGCGACCCATCGCAAAGGCTGCGAAAACCGATGAATCTTCTTCTGACGAAACTCTGTCAGAAAGCAATGAAGAGCAGGAAAACCAAGATGAAGAGGTTGAAGAATCTGAGGAGTCTACTAATAAGAAACTGAAAAAGGAACGTAAACGCTTGGAAGAAAATGAAGATTTGGAAGCGACTTACTATGGGAAATTGCTTGGCGAGTCCAATGAATCAGCCGAACCTGGGTCAGCAAAGCCGTCCAAAAAGGACCGCCAATCCGCCGCAAAGACTATCGATATGAAAGAACTGGAAATGGAGAAAGCTGAACGCACAGTGTTTGTGGGTAACGTTCTCAATGACATTTTGCAGTCGCGCCAGTTACAACGCAAACTTCGCACCCTCTTTGAAGGTGCGGGCGCAATCGAATCTACGCGTTTCAGATCTATATCCTTCGACGAGAATCTTCCTCGCAAGGTCGCCTTTGCCAAGAAATCTCTCCATAAACTGCGCGATACCATCAACGCTTACATTGTTTACAAGGAAAAGGAATGCTCGCGCAAGGCGCCAGGCATGTTCAATGCTACTGTTTTCGAAGACCATCACTTGAGGGTCGATCACGTCGCACACCCCGCCGCGAAAGATAACCAACGCACGATATTCGTCGGGAACTTGGATTTTGAAGAGCGCGAAGAGCAATTATGGCGCTATTTTAATAAACACACCAACGAGGATGTGGTTTCTGTTAGGGTCGTACGTGACTCAAAGACCAATGTCGGTAAGGGATTCGCCTTGGTCACATTCGGCGACTCCTTGCTGGTGAACAAGGCCCTCATGTTGGACAAGAAGCTTATGCCCATTGAAGATGCCAGCAGTGGGAAAAAGCCCCGTTCGTTGCGTATTTCAAGAGCAAAGTCACATGCAAAGCCATCCACCATGTCGCCCAATCACTTTGACAACACCAAACGTCAACACGTCGCAAACAAGCAAAAGTCTAATTTGAGTGACGGTCAGCGTACGCGCTTGGGCCGTGCTCAGCTGGTCTTGGGTAAAGCCGATCGGGCGACTCTCGGACGCATCGTTGAAGGCCAGCGTGCCGCCAAAGGCTCCAAGATCGCAGGAGTTAAGGGCCTCAAGACCGCAAAGGGTAAGGTAAAGAAACCAAGAATCACGACGCGAGCTTCGAAATTTAAGGATGAGCGCAACAGAGTAGACGCGGAACTGAAACACAGAAATTGATGCTTCATCGTCACTGCGTTGGCGCATTCAAAACTACGGGAGAATGTTCAATCAATAGTATAATACAAATGCATCACATTCAGAACGTAAGTTATATACACCCAGAAACAAGTCATAGGGTGATAGGCAACAATAAACTTCTCGGACTGTGCTGATCATAACCAGGAAGCGTGGCTGCTATTCTATAGCTCGTTTTGCGACGAAATTGTATCGGTAGTTGCCTTCAAATTTTGTCTCGTTCTAGATCGCGGCCGCGATTAGTCAAGAGGTCCTCTGAGGCTACAAACTGCCTTGATCACTGACTGAACAGGGCGTGACTGGACCAACACAAGTTTAGACCACGCTAATCGTCAGTTTCTGAGTCGAGTAGCACACAAGAATTGGAATACTGGTGAGTGCACCATTACCTCGATCTTACCCACAGCATGGCCTAGACGCGGTACAGGCGAATGGCGTTGCGCTCTTGCGGGGTCAAGACCCAGTTGATGCCAATAAACTCCGAAGATTTGGATTCCGCTTCGCCATTCTCGGCATAGCTATTGCGCTGGTTCGCGTGGTGTGAGCTCTCCTGATACTCTTCATCATCCATCCCCACGAGCAATACCACTTGGGTCGTACGCACAAACTTTTCACGGAGTTGATAGCTATCCTCACACACAGAATTGATGAAATACAGCAAGTCCATTTCCAACTTGACTGACCCCATATCGTTTATCCCATACTTTTTCAATACCGATAAGATGCGTTTTTCGAGGATCGTAGCAACGTTGATGACCATCAACCGCAAAAACTTTCTATAAGCATTGGCATTGTGGAACGTTTGCTTGTATGGGCGCATCAACGATTCCCAAGCGGTTGTTGCCTTTGATAGTCTGGTGTTATCGTTCAAACCGACTGACGGATGGATTTGATACCATTCCGAAGAGGTCTCAGGCAAGAAATCATGGATTATCGACACCACCTTATTCTTGATTGCTTGGTTATACAAGTTCACCAACAGGTCACTTATAATTGTGCTGGTCATGGTGACAAACGGCTGTAAGAATTCGGTCTTGAGAACTCCTTCGACAATTGTGGCATCACGGCCAAAGGGGAACGCCAGCTGTAAATTTCCCTCAGAGTATGCCTTGGAAACGATTTTTTCAAAGTACTCCTGCGCGCTCGCGGCGGTATTCAAGTAGATCACGAAATTTATGAGGCGCACACTATTTTGTAGTGCACCTCCTTGTAACCCAGAGGCAATTAATGTAGACGACGCGGCAGCCGCCGCCGCCGCGGCGGATCCTTGCCCAACAACATTACCCAAAGCACTGGACGCGCCTTTGAAGAATCGGATCCCTTGGTCTTGGGTCTGGTGTATTTCGGGAGTGGCACTGCGCAACGATGCAGCTTCCAATGCCGACTGTGGATTCACTAGTTGTAACGTCTGATTATACCGCGGCTGGTTTTCGTTTAGTCTGCGTATCAAAAATCCATTGACAAAATCGTCTTGAACCACCTTGAATGCTTGCGATATGAATTTTTTGACGCTCGGTAAGTGTCCAGTGTCTAGGGCATTACCCAAGGCCGTGTTCAAAACAATTGTTAAATCCTCAATAACCGACAGCACAGGACAAGGATCGGGATGTGCTGGCGAGCTCGCGAGCAAATATTCGTCCATTGGAGGCAACTCCTCGGTAGCGATCGACTTGCGCAACGAATGGCCAAAGTAAAATGCGCACAAGGTATCTGCGATTTTCGCAAAGGTTTTATGGATCTTGATGGTAACTGGGCTGTGCGCGAAAACCACTGGCAACTCTAATGGGTCGCGTGCACTATCGGTATAGTTTAAGGTGGTGAATTTGCAGTATTGGGTCCATTGTCGCAATAATGCAGTGAGCTCTTGGCATACGTTCCCAACTTCAACAAGCAGTATGTCGTCATCGGCCGTACCAGCTTGTTGGTCTGAGGAGTCGCTGGCAATATCAATATCCTGGAACATTTTCTCGATCCTTCTCAAATCGTAAAAGGTATCGAGGATCGTTCCCATTTGGGCGTCCACTTCATGCTCAACGCTTGTGAACACATGCGTCAATGCTGTGGGATAACTCTCCACATAGTGACGTTTGATCAATGGACTATGTTGTGACAACATGACACAAACGCTCTCGAGAAACTGTTGAGTCAAGAAGGCAAATGTCCCCGGCTTGATAGAATCACTTTTATTGAGTACCGAGCTTAGCAAGCCCTTGGAGGTTTCGCGGATGATCTGACAGATGAATTTAGAATAACATGCAAGTCCTTCTTCTTGCTGGCTAATGAGGGGGAATAACTGGAAGTAGCGGGTCAAATCCTTTGCGTTCCGCGCGGCCGCAGCCTCAGAAAACAGGTCCTTGAACTTCTCCTTCAATTGTAACAGCCATCTCTCAATAACAACTTGTGGCAAATCAGGTACCTCCGTGCACGGTACCACTGCCTGAGCGAATAATCCCGTCATTAGTTCTGGTTGAATGGTCTTGTTGAGTTGGTAAATGCACTTTGCAGCAAACTCCCAGTCTTCTTTCTCTATGGCATAGTGAATTTGACGAATAGTGTTCCTCAAAAACTGTACATTTCGAACATGCTCGAGTGCTTGGTTGACAATGCCGATTTCACGATCAATGGTCTTAATCTTCAATGTGAGGGAGGACCCCAAATCATTGGCCAGCTGGAAAAGTGTCGATAACTCATTTGACGTTGAAATCGTCCCAGACAATTTGCTAGATCTCCACCATTCCACTGCGTTTGTATCATGCTGCAATTTCTTCAGCTTTAACGCTACAAAGTGCTTGAGGTCAGCATCTATGGTCGCGACTTCCAGGTCGATTTCACCAATCAAATGAACAAGTGCTTGTGGACTATCGGCAGAAGCGTACGACTCAGCAATAGAGTCTGCGCGTCTATCCAACTCCAGCTTATCGAGCTGCGAGAACCGCATCTCCTTGTAAACTGTAAATTGTGTCAAAAGCCGCGATCTGGCTTCTTGTGGGCTAATATGTTGCGGTCTGGATCTTATGTCCGTGACTCTCGAGGACACACGTCTTGTATGCAGTGCCCCCAGATACCGCTGCCGGGATTCAAGGAGCGACCACAAAGCTTTTTGAAGATAAAGTGGTGGGGATAACCTGATTTCATATATGGATCCAGAAGATTAGTTTTTTGGGGTTGATACTTAGTTGAATGATTCTTGGTGAGGAACCAAGATTCAGTCATTAGTGGTGTCTATTCGACGTGTGATATTGTCTATTCTATAAGTGAGCAGATTACGATCTATAGGGTGGGGCATGGGGTTCAGTTCAATCATAAGCAGCTTCGAATACAATGTGCACATTGGGAGCTTCTCGAGTTTGACTCGTTGACTTTACACGTCAGCGGTGACGCCTATTTGTATTTATTGTCCGCAACATGATCCACTGACCGAGTGTTCATCACTGCAGCCCTCCTGGCCATCGACCTGTCAACAAGTTACAGTACCACCAGTAGCATAAACACCCGTCTTTTAGGTCGAGCGATGTGAAATTCCCCTCGGATCGATGTCTGGGTGACAGCTTGGAGTAACCTGATCATGTGGCAAGGAAATCCCCTCATCCAAAGTAAAATCTAATCAAATGATGCATTACCAGCATGCACATAAGCTCGTAGATACCTTTAGCCGAAATCTATCTATCCCATTGGTTCATAGACATCGCTACCATCACTATCTTGCATTGCATCGTCATTGAGACTCGGATGGTTGGGGTCGATTTCCACATCGCTCATATGTGACACGACTTCATCATCTGCATCATTAGTATTACTGTTTATCACGGCCGGTGATTCGGCGCTCGGTTGGATCGAGTCATCCACGGGGTGTGTCATGATTATTTTCTTCAGGACGTCAGGTCCAATGTAGAGTTTTTCAGGCACATTTTCGAATCGAGGATGGGTGTGTTCGCAATTGGGCCCCTTTGGACAGAAACCAGTCAAGTATAAGGGACATATGGTGCGACGTATATGACGCATGGGACATTTAGGTCCATCGGGGCAAAACCCTCTCATGTAATTGACACATTCGGGGATCTTCAGCATAGGGTCGACATGTAGATATAAGCATTCCGGGGTCTGGGTACAATAGCCGTTCTTTGCAAAGAACATACACTCGGGCATTTTGCGCAAATTATATTCGTGAAGAAACTCGCAATGAGTATTCTTCTTACACAACCCTCTCAACCAATGCTTGCAAACGATCTTGTTACTGAACAGTTGTGCGACATGCTTGTTTGGGCACATATCACCCTGAGGGCAAGAGTTTAGTGGGCGCAGCGGCTGGTAAAATTTGCAAATGGGCCGGTCAGGATCCAAACCAAAGTGGAACTCCAGTCTTAGAAACGGCTCAAACTTGAACGGCTTGCGCAGCGTATCAGGGTGTATAATCAGAGGATGTAGCATAGTAGCGATGTGTTGAGGAAGTGACGTATGCAATATGAATTGTTGAAATAGAAGGATGGCGTCGAATTACACTTCGAATATAGTGTACACGTGATCACCTTGATGGCATCAAAGCTCTAAAGCGACAAGCGTTGGCGGCTAGCTACATCAACGGTGGGGATAAGCGCGTCACTGTAGAGGCAGATGGCATGGAGTGTTTTACGAACGTAGAGGTCAAAACATGAGCGGTAGATCGGTAAAATTAGAAAAATGTAGATATTCACTGATACTGATGAGTCACTGCTCGTCTTTCGGGTTCTACAACCTACGTATTCTGGGGGGATTTGCCCATTTATAACATTATGATTGATGTGTATTGGTTGCTATAGTACTTTGCGTTTTGATGGTGATTTAAATGTTGGAAGGGTACAACATGATTCTGACGGAAGCGCCAAAAGTCTTGGTGGGCAAGTTCTTCTTGAAGTTTGCTCTGACAACACCGTTAGAGCCGTGAGATCTGACGACCTTTCCCCAGATAACTCTGATCTTGGAGCCTCTAATTTCCTTAGATGCTCTGTAAACGTAGGCGATTCTCTTACCGAGGTAAAAGTTGGCCTCCTTGGGAGAGGTGACACCCTCGATCTGGATCAAGGAGACGTTGGGGTTAACAACACTCTTAGAGCGCTGGTAGGACAAGTGCTTTCCCTTGACGTACAATCTGTGTGACTCGGCCATTATGATCTTTCAAGTAGTTAACGGTTGTGTGTGTGGTGCTATACCATAACCTGGGCAAGAATTTTTCGGCAGCATGGGGCGTGACCTGTGCTCAGCCTGCAGACAGTTGGGGGCTAGGACATCGAGGTTGGTGCCCCCATCGATATCACATGATTAGCACGTGCGTTTCCAATCACCATCTTGACCATGGCGAAGAGAGCTTTCTGATGAAATATATGTGTGTATTCGTGATTAGTGATATGTTTGGGTGGAGCTAATCATTATAATGATTCTTGATCAGTGGGGTGATCTCCAATCGTTATTTCCCGTTCATTAGCCCACTTACTTTCGTCAAATCGCCAGTGCTTGCTATCACCCTCATCGTATTTGCTACCTTTGGCAGTACCGCTAGGGCAGTTTCTGATGGAAAGGTTCAGCAAATTAGTCATGTTCAAAAAGGGATCATGCTTGACAGTAGCATAATCCACGAGGTCAAACCATCGCGGCTCCCACTTGATACCTTCCTCCTGCTCTTGCTTGCGCATCTCACGCTGCTCATTCTCGATTACGGACTTTGTGTTGTGGATCTCCTGATAGTCGCCCTTCTTTATAGCTTCTGTGACCGGTAACCACGCACGTCTACTCTCCAATGGGTTCTGCTCGGAAATAGGCTTCACGAGCAAGTGCTGCGGTTTTGTCGCCATGGCATCGTAGAATAGTTCGTCGCCGTGCTTTTCTTTGGGTGTGGACAGCCCCTTGCAAATGTACAGCTTCCCCAGCCATTGGCCGCTAATAGTGACCACAGCATTTTCTTTATGAGCAGTGGAAACGTGGTCACGGAAAATACGGGCCTTGAATTCGTGTTTCTTTCCAGAAAAGTAGCCCCGGCCGCTGTAGTCAATCACGGCAATATAGCCATTGCTCGCTTGAATGTACAGGGTGCCTTCCAACTCGACGAATGGACTTGCGCTAATCAACCCCTCGATATGTAAGGGAGGAAGCGTGCAGAGGTATTGCTCGTCCAAGGTCTCGTACAGCAACATGGCATGACCATACTGCTTGATGTTTATAGATGTGGCGGAAATGGTAGCAACGACTCCGTTGTACCCTTCGAGCTTTGTCTTGTGCTTATCGTTGAGAATCGCATATGCAGTTACCGGGGGATGGTGGCTGACTTGTTCACTCGCCAATACAGTTTCCCCAACTTGTCCCTTGGGGTCATTCCACTTGCCCACAAATACTTCACCGAGAAAAGGGTTTAGAGGTTTCTTCTCCGTGCCCATTTTTTCATTCCGAGAACAGTATTGCGAGCGAAGAGTAGATATGAACCAGCGAGTAACTGAAAGCATTCGCTTGAGCGCCATGGCATCACGCTCAACAGCGGATGCATCGGGTGTGTCTGCCAAGGAGACGGCATCAACCAACAAGTTGGGGTGCTCTCCCCAGTACTTTGAGAACTCAACCAACAGTGTGGGAGACAAGATGAAAGGCGGAGCGGTCAAGGTCAGCAAATCGCCGCTGAACAGTGCAATGCTCTTAAGAAACGATGACCATGACCCGGACTGGGCACTTGGAAGAGAACTTGACGAAGAGCTAGACATTGTAGTAGCACTCTAGATATTGAACCCAAGGCCTACCGCTCTCTCGCCTCGTACAAGCGGACCAGGCCCGGTCCGATCACGTGTTCCATCTGAGAAAATATCAAAGGATCCTAACCGCACCATTAAGTGATGAATACAGCATGGCACTTGCCAATCGCAAGGTGAATAGTGTGGGTCATGAGACCGGGATTTGATAGAATTGGAAGTTGAGATGTGTGAATCTGGGTCTCCATTTGGTCAATTGTGTGAGTTACACGAGGCGTGACCTCTCCAGGAGATGATCCTACACTATAATATGGACCGAAACACGATACACAAGATGCTCTACTTTCTTATTGGAGTAAACTCATCACTCCTTCTATACATGCTTCGACTCATGACCATTCAGCTCGGATAAAAGGTCACTTTCTGGCGACATTTGCTTAGTGATGTCGATATACACACGCTCACGTAATCGATTCTGGTACCTTATAGTCTCACGTGTAGCCACTATACCGTGGAGTGCAGTCGCCACCTGCACGTCTTTCTGCTGTTGGTACGGGGTATTTTGACGGTGTGGAAAGATATTGCAAGGGCTGTGCGGTTGACATAAAATCTTTTTCGATTCTGTATTTGAATCCCACATCAATTTGCCTCTTTCCCGAGACTTGTCGTTGTAACTCTCTGTGGCTATGGATGATCCCGACTTTATCGATACAGATGAGTCTTCTCTGCCGGTACAGGACTTTGCTGCGGACGATACATTTGTAAACGATGACGAAGATATGACCGAGGATGATGCTTTAAATCGCCTCGCCCGATTAGCTCGTAACCGCCGACTCCATCATGACTCGATTCAAGAAAGCCACGAATCCCTTCACAATAATGATTGGTCTCTTGAAGACGATCAAGACGGGCGCGACGAGCACGGCGATGAACTGAGTTTCGGCCTGGTCCGAGGACAATCCACGTTGGAGCAGGCAATCAATTCCCTTGCTGCCATGTCGCAGCGCCAACAAGGCGCTCTGCAGGATCACCCACGACTGGCACACGATGGACGTTCACTCTTCGAAGATGCGATCCATCGGATCATTGGCGGTGGCGATCCCTTTCTTAGTAGTCTGTTTTCGACAGAACTGTCCGATATTGCCGCTTTAGTGAATAATTTGGCTAATGTCGAAGATTCGTACATTGTCCTCGAAACGCTCAATGAAATTTCTGAGCGATTGCTCATGATGAACGGTATAGCGGCCGAGCGTCTTGTCCCATCAGATAAATTATCAAAGCACCTTCTAAGGATAATGCAGGACATTTCGCTCCAGGACGAATTTGAGCTACAAGTGGTGGCTTGCAGGTGCCTATATAATCTCATTGAGGTTAATGAAGACTTCGTCAATGACGTTATGCTGCATGATGCTGTAATGGTCTTGTGTGAGAAATTGCGTCAAATCGAAAATATAGATTTGCGCGATCAAGCACTCCAGACGTTGGAGGTCATTTCCCGTGATCCCATGTCTCACAAATCCATTGTGGACCGCGATGGCCTCGTGTCGTGCTTGTCCTACTTGGACTTTATGACCTTACACTCCCAAAAGAAATGCTTGTATATCTGTCTGAATGTCTGTTCCAACGTCGGCACTACAGAGTTTAGTAAGATCAAAGAGGCTTTTCCGGATATTTGTGCTGCAACAAGCTCACCCAACGAGGAGATCACCGAGCAAGCATGGCAAGCAATCTCGAGGCTCGTTTTCAGTTATCGCATGTCTCCCGACCTCTTGGAGCTGCTTTTCGCAAACAGTCCCGAGTTGCTTCGCAAGGCCATGCCAGTCATTATTGGCAGTGTCAACGTTTCTACTCATGGGAATAGCGATTCTGGCGAAAGCCGGTTGAGCTTCAAAGTGTGTCTCGATCTTTTGAAATCAATTGTCATTCTCCAAAGCGTCAGTGTAGCCATATCGCTGATCTTGATTCGAGATTGTGAAATAGGAGAGGTATTGACTAGGTGTCTAGGCAGGTTCCTGGATAATGGGCAAGTCACTATTGGCGCTCTCATGGCTGCGCCCAAGCGCTTGGTTTCACAATTCATCGATGTGATAGCGTATCTCGTTCCTATTGCTCCCAGCACGCAATTGAGCCTCGAGTCACAGGCCTTAAGTCGTCTGAAATTGAATACAGAGAGGCTAGCTGTATGTGAACACGAAATCCCCAATGAGTTCAATAGATTCTTGGTTGCAATCATACCGATTTTAATCAAAAGCTTTCAGGCATGGCTTGACTTTTCGATGCGCCGCAAAATCCTCGTTATACTCTCGCGAATCTTGTCTCTTGATACGGCGTCATCGTTGCTCCAAGAGTTAGAGGGAATCACTTACATTCTCATTTCTGTGACCGGTTCCTACGTTGCTCGCGCTGAGGCTAACCCTGTTGCCGAATCATCCAGTAATGACGATAGTGTTTTGGAACCCATCGGCGATACCAGTGTCCCAAATTTCACTCCACATATCCCCGCGACCCGCCGCGGCAGTGGCCGTTCCGATGTGGCCACTCGTCAAAAGCTCGACTCGCTCACAATGCAAGCATTAATAGTTGCTCGCAGTCTTGTATCGCTTCATTCAGGAAAGTTCACGGAGGAATTTGAAAAGGAAGGGCTCTTTGATGACGTTTTAGTTATCAGCAAATCATCCACGGGTAGCAACCTCGGCCTGGACACTTTCTCGTTTGCGGGCGCCCCGGTGCCGCCCACAAATCTGTATTCCGATCCGGAGATCGCTGACGACGCTGATCTGAGACCGCGGGACGAATCATTGGCAAGTATGATATCAAAATATGCTCTACTGCTATTGCAAGAATATACAAAATTCCAATCGAATCAAAAGCATTATTCTTCTTTGGCCACTTCCAATCTGGAAAAGTTCACTCAATTGCTCAGTGATTTACAAGACTACACAAAACTCGAAAGCTACGCCAAGGAAGATTGGTTGAATTTCTGGGAACGAGTATGGGTGATATTGGGCGACGGATCGGAAGTGGTGAAACTCACAAGCTATGAGCTCATTGCCTCTAACTTTGTGATACTTTTGTGCGTGCTTTTTGGAAAATCGCCCGATTTCCCCATCAACATTGACCGCACATGTTGTTCCGAAGCGTTTGCCTCGGTTTTTTTTTTTAGCCATGATCATTCCTTAGTGCGGCTGCTCGTTGACAAGTTGCATGACTCATTATTACGGCCCGAGTCGTTTGAAGTTGTGACTTGCGGCTTCAACGCAGGAGAATTGAGCCACGGATCGTCACAACCCGACTCGATAGCCTCGGTCTTGACGAGCCAAGTCAAGTTGAAACTAGTTGTGACAGACCCGCAGACCCCTCAATTACCACTCGGGATGCAAAAGATCATTCTATCAGTACACGCGATTGCTACGTTCAAGTCAGTTGCAGAATTCTTGAAATCCGGGTTTGGCCATTCGTCATTACATCTCACCGACAATAATCTCAATGGAATTGTCCCTGAATCGGGCTCAGGCGAGTCCTCTGAGCATTCGGCTGACGATGACCGCTACGAGTTCTTTATTGACGGAACCAGCGTGTCGAATTCATCCACTGTTTTTGGTGCCGTTTATAGAGCTTTGGAGGGAAAGCATGGCCCAAACTTTGACGTAAGCGACGTCTGGAATGCAGCTCATCAAGTTGAAGCCCGCGCAAAAGTTGGAAAGTCGCAAGCAACGTGCACTGATAATTCTCCGCGCGCCAAGCACGCGTCCACTCCCGAATTTCCTGGCAAGAAAACCCGCTCCGTGTTGGACCTTTTATCTGCCATTTTCGAAATCACCACCACTGCGCAAGTGTCGAGCCACACGGACTTGACCAGCATTCAGTCTAACTTGCTCAATTGGCAACTCGCCGCGAAGCTCAATCGCCAGTTGGATGAGATCTTGGTTGTTACTAGCGGCGTCATGCCCGAGTGGACCGTTTTCTTGGTAACAAAGTATCCCTTCTTGTTCCCGTTCGAGACAAGAATCCGGTACTTCCAATCTACTTCGTTCGGATACCTGCGGATCGTCCAGGCGGCTCAGTCTAGGCTAAATGGCGGTTCCAATGACTCGGATACAAGACACGACGCCGCTTCCAATGGTTTTTCCCACTATCTTGGCCGCTCCTCTCGTCAAAAGGTCAGGATATCCCGTGATCAGATCTTGCGCAGCGCCATCAAAGTGTTGACGTCATACGGCACGACCCCTCGTACGTTGGAGATCGAATTCTGCGAGGAGATCGGATCTGGTCTCGGCCCCACCTTGGAATTCTACGCCTTGGTCTCGCGAGAATTCCACGCGCGAGAACTCGAGCTTTGGCGTCACGATGGCTCAAATATTCAAGCGGGCTTCTCACAACACCCCTTGTTCCCAAGACCATTGGGCGATAATCAGCGCGGCACTGATTATGGCCGCAAGATCTTGCACTACTTTGAAAGGTTGGGCATGTTCGTTGCACGAGCCTTGATCGACTCACGAATCTTGGACTTCAATTTCTGTCCATCATGGCTAGCGATCCTTCAGCAACTGAACAGCGACCAAGATCGCCATGCAACTCGAGCGGACATGATCAATGCGCTCGAAGGCGTCGACCCATCGCTCGCCAACTCCATCAAGTTCCTTCAGGGTCTTGAAGGTCATACAGAGAACGCAAATGGAGTATACGACCCCATTGGCTTTGATGGATCTAATGTCGAGGAATTGGCCTTGACTTTCGAATTGCCGGGATACCCTGATTATGAGTTAATTCCGGAAGGCTCCCAGGTCCCGATCACGACCAGTAACTTGAGCGAATATATCGACAAGGTTTTGGACGCAACCTTGGGAGGGGGCATTGTCCATCAGACCCTCGAATTCAAGCGGGGATTTTCCGAGATTCTCGACGCCCACTCCTTGAATATCTTCTCTCCAGTGGAGTTGACTCAAGTCTTTGGAAATGCCATGGAGGACTGGTCTAGCAACACTCTTACATCTGTTGTCGTTGCAAATCACGGGTATTCTAAAGGTTCGGAGGCCATAAAGTCCTTGGTCTTGATTCTCGAACAGTTGGACATCAAGGACAGGAGAAAGTTTCTTCTGTTCCTCACGGGCTCTCCGCGCTTGCCTATTGGAGGCTTCAGAGCTTTAGACCCACCCATCACGGTTGTGCGAAAGTTTGCTGATGAGCCTCTCACCGACGACGATTATCTACCCAGTGTAATGACATGCGTCAACTACTTGAAGCTACCCAACTATTCGGGTATAGACGTGATGAGAAAAAGGCTATTTCAAGCTATGAACGAAGGAGCAGGCTCATTCTTTTTATCATAGTCGAATGAACAGCTCTCACCCCCATCACCCTTTGAAAGATGCTGTAGTCTCATCGATCAAGGGCTCACAGGGCTGAACCAATATAGTTCGTCGGACTTGATTGAACAAAGTATATAACTACGTGTAAGTGAAGATGATTTGACTGTTCTCTAAAGCTACATAGCAGCTTGGCGTCGCACTATCCACTTCAAGCGACCTCCATTACCTCGTCATTCCTTGCTAGGCCCCGCACTACAGTTTCAATCGACCTCGACCCCTCGTCATTCCTGTATATACAATCTTGATCACCAACGTATTTATCATGGATCGGGCTTTGCAACGGACTAATCTTCTCCACGTTGAAGCATGCTGGTTTCCGCTACTATTGAATCGTTGCTCAAGTCCGCAGCCCCTTGCGAGCTTGAGTACGTAATGGCAGATATTGAGGAGTTATCAGGACAATCAGTGAATGCAGCCCTGGAGGAATACATTCATGAGCATGGGTCTGTTTTCTCTGGCTCGTATATTGCCCATTCACTCACTAAGGACGCCCACACGACGAAGCATATTGATTATGTCTCAAAGAAGAAGTTCACTGCCCTGGGGAAAGTTGCACTCGACATTGAAGAGTACACGCCCGATGTTTCTTATCCACAGTATTTTGACGACCTCGCCCAAAAATTGAGGATCTACGGACAAGAGCACTATCCCTCGACATATGCATTCACTATAGTTCCCGAATCAGACACTCTTGCACACATTATGATTATTGGACAAAAACATAGTGAGCAGAATTTCTATTCAGGACAGTGGAAGGCTCAATATACCGTGCTGGGCGATAAGATTTCTGGCAGCGTCTGGCTAGATATCCATTACTTTGAGAGTGGAAATGTTCGCCTCAAGTTCGAGGATACATTTGAAAGAGATCTTGAAAACGTACACGCGAGTGATATTGTGAATGCTATTAATAAGATGGAAAAAGACGTGACGGTGCGCATCGCCACAGGGGTCGATCAATTAAACCAAGCGACGTTTAAGAACTTGCGTAGACTCCTCCCCGTCACCAGATCTAAGATCAATTGGGGCAAAGCAATTGGGAACTACAAGCTAGGCTCAGATGTTGTCAATGCAAAATAGTTGTGTGTTTTTTTTCAATTTTTAAAGCTTAGAGCCAATGGTATAACAACCACAATACGCCAAACCCAAGTAAGACAAGCCCAATGACTCGGGTCAAACTGGCATTCCGGGTCATGCTATTACGAAGATCATCGCTAGTACGTTTGACCAGGTGCATCAACTGGCCGAAGCTATCATTTAGCAGGTTCAAAAGCAGTTGCTCCGTTTGGATTGCGCCGTGGATTTCGTTATCGACGGTATTGCGAAACTGATTGAGAGTCAGAGCAAGCTGATCAAATCGCTGATTGTTCTCTCTCTCCCTATGTGAATACAAGTTATCTCCCATCAATAACACAATCGAATCGCGATAAGATCAAGTGAAACCCCTCGTCCCTTTGAACGCAGAGGGCACTGGCTCGCTGTCAATGTCGCTATGGTCGTGTGCAGCTCGAAAAATCCGTATGCAGCTTTCTTGGTCCACGGCGGGCACGTATGTATTCCATTGACTACTGAGTTCATGGGCTTGTAGATCTGCCGGCCAAGGGTTTCGGTGGTGCTTCGGCTGGTGGAATTAGACTGTGCATCTGGCTCATCGCTCAAGTATTCTCTTCGTGTCAACAAGCGCTTGCTCTGGGACGGATATTCGGGATTGCGAATTTGGCGGGAAGTCTAAGCGCACTGATATTGTTATAGTTTGTATCCTATATCTCTGCATAAGTGTGAGAATCGACAGCATTGAGGAAGATTCAATGAGGCCAACTCCTTTCAAGGTCACAGGCGGAGCATTCGGTTTGAGCATTGAATTTGTGTTTCACTCGCCTGTGTGACTTGCCTTTCGACGCCTACAAATTGTTCCTGTACTCCTGAAACATGCTTCATCCTGGGCCCACGCATAAAAGCTTCTCCTCAGCTGGGTGCGCGTCTCGAAAAATCCAGACAATCTCATGTCAGTAAGTCATCTCAGGTAGGATGAACGCGGCGATTACGACCTTATTTCCTCGACTCATGGGTTCGTCTTTGACGGCTTGAACAATTATTCCATGAACCCAAACATATAATTATCTCGCGTGTGTCGTGATTTGTTGCAAATGATAATAAACCGAATTTGTTTGCGCCTTTTGAAACTGGGCCAATCGATAAAGTCAGGCTATATTGGGTGGTCATCACATTCCTGATTAGGCGCAAAGGCCTATATTGGCGAAAAGACCAGCCCTTGTGTTTCGGAGAAGATAGTCATGCCCCGAAATCTTCTCATATGGCCTGAGGCAGTCACCATGGCGGCCGCTTCCTAATTGAATTGACTTCTCGTCTCTTCTGATACGTCGAGTTATATCAAGATATAAAAGGGGTGGCCTTACCCTGTGGAATTCAAGTTGTAGAGACTCATCATCTGTAGTCAAGATGCATTCTCGTTCGACATTATCTGCTTTCATAGTTGCCCTTACCGTTCTTGCGAATTCTGTACAGGCAGGCGCGGATTTGGCGGGCTCAACCCTAGTCCCCCGCAACACCTCATTGGACCAAATTCCACCAGTTGACTTTCACACGGAGTCCGATCTTGGGGTAATACCCCAGATGGATTCTCTCGACGAGTTGCCACAAGAAGATTTGTTACGCGCGCTTCACCTGGTCGGTGGGAGCGTCTTGGGATTTCTCATTTTTGCGGCTGAAGCCTTCCGCATGAGAGATGGGGCCTCTGATGATTTGAAAGAGAGGCCACCGGCAGTCTCGACTTTAGACTCTACTCTCTCAGAAGGCGATACTGGCTTTGAAAAGATTGCTGAGTTCTACGAATTCGTATCGAAAGGCGACATTGCTGGATCCAAGGAGAATTTGTGGTTGAGTGAAGTGTTCTCAAAGTGGCTCCAGGTTAAGCGTTCAATGTCATTGGGAGATGAGACAGAAACCGAATCGGAGATTTCCGAGCAGTAGTGTTGTTTCATTTGAGTGTACGCTCTCGGAGCCATAGTAATCAGCGATTTCCAACATTTTTCGCAGCGCATTGAGTCCTTGATCGTAATTGCAGTTGACAACGGCGTAACCAGAGAAGGAAGCTGGGTTGAAGGAGGCCGCCTGAGCATACGATCAAACACCAGCGCCTTGAAAGAGACGTGTTCAAGTTCAATCATGTAAATTCGCAGCTTCCAGAAGCCTCTTGGACCGAGCTTTCATCGGTTGGGATCCGCTACGTATGGCAGGCTGATCTCTTGAGATATACTCCAGAATTGCTATAGATTGGCCCCGGTTACACAAACTTGGGTACTATCAATTCAAGTGGACATTATACTGCATCCTCAGCTCGCCGCCTCTGCCTGAACTAGGTCCTTCGTTGTAAAGCACGAGGAGAACTTGCTCGCGTAAACGCTGTAGATTTGCTATCAGCCGTAAAAAAACACTTGTGATTGCTCTGGCCCAACGAAGCCCATCATAATCTTTGCATATCCATTCGACGGAAACAAGCATACTTCACAATCACATTTTTTGTCCGCGCCCCGCGTTTGACAGCCACAGATTTGGAATTTTCCAAGAGGGAATGACGACGCCTCCACCAAGGCGCAATGGATTCAGGCGCTTTGAAGGCTCGTCTTCACAACCATCTTTCAATTCTGTCGCAGAATAAAGCTGACAACATGTTTAGGTAAAAGGCAAGCATACCGCTAGCTCGGCCGTGCCTCAATGCGCCGCCTGGCCTGATTACCACCGTGTCACATCATCATCTGCATGAATCGATTGGACCAGCACTCCGGCGCTACGCCCGGACAAGTCATTGTGTGCGAATCACAAGCAAGCGCAGAATATTTGAGACTCCTCGTGATATAATAAAGAGGCTGATTCCGCTATGCAGAGGGCTCAGGCTTCCGCCTCCGATTCAGTATGGTTGCGTATTTAGTTTTTTTGGCATTGCCTCAGTCTCTAGTTGTGGCGGCGAAATATTTCTTCAGCGCATGAATTGTATCAAATTGTTTTTGATGTTGATCGATTCATTGGGTGGGGAATGTGTACTGGCGAAATGGGTCGCTAATGTTTGCCGTGTTCGATGAGGGATTGTTTCCAAAGCCGTAACTGGTATGTTGCATGTCCAAAGGATAATTATGCGGAGACGTTTGATGCGGTTCAGGCAAACCGGATCCAGGATACGGCGCCCCAACATTGTAAGCTGGCACGTTGCGATTTCCCCTCAGAGATATCAGCTTGTCCATCAAGTCATTGTATTGAGTCAAGTTGGAATTCAACTGAGCGTTCAACACCGCGAGCTCTTCCTTTCTCACGTTGTACTTGTCGATACATTTGCCTAATTGAGGCCGCAATGGCACCACTTGGTTGTACAACGCTGTCACTTCATCTTCATTTATTTTTGTAAAATCAGACAGCAATAGCGTTAGCAACCGATCAATCATGCGCAGGTTTTGATCGAGAATCTGTGACTCGGCCATAGCCTCTTGCGCGAGCTCCTGAGGGGTTTTATTGACCATGGGCGTGACGTAATTAAGTGGGAAAATACCTGTTTGACCACTAGGGAGCGATCCACGCCACCAATCACGATAAACAGATTCTATTACCGAAATAACGTCGCCCTTCCTGAAGGATAACTCATCCGGCTCGTACGAAATCAAATCATAAAGAGCAAGAACCTTCGATACTGATGACACTGCTTGCTCTGCCAGTTTCACCTCAGCGTGTTCTTGTCTGGTAGACTCCTGATTATGGCGAGCAGTTTCTGAGCTGTCCAAGAAAGCTTGTTCGGGAAGAGACTTGTTGTTTATTTGCCCTTGAGGACCACTTGCTGGTATTGGCGATCTCATAGTTTGTGTACGCTCATAGTCCTGGAGCGACAAAGCCATCGCGCGCTTGAGCTCATCATCTTCATTGCGTTGTTCGCTTTGCGTTTTGCGATGCTTCTCGGGCTTATCTGGACCCTCTGATTGCGACAGTTGTGCCACTAATTGAGGGTAGTCTCGCTTGATTTTGTTGTACGCATCCGACATGGGACGAAGGGATGGGTCCAGCAGGAAATCCTTGCTTAATTGAACTATCAACGCGACAATGTGATTCTTGATGGTCTTGTGAACCTTGCGATCCCCTAACTTCCGCATAAGACAATCCTCGAGGAATGCCCGAGAAGCAATTTCTTGTTGCATGCGAGAGCCGCAATTTTGGGCCACCGCAACTGAGAGTGAGAGGGCTCTCAAAACAACATTGGCATCCCTTTGATTGAGTCTATCGACGATGGCAATACGCGCCGAGCCACATAACTTTTCGGGATCTTGGCTGATCTGATCGCAAACTTTCATTATGAACTCCCAATTATCTGCGGTAAGCGTTTCATCAGTTGCCTTTTTGATTGATCGCTCAATAGAGATTGCCTTCGCCATCCTGATATCGTGGTGACTTTCAATGATGTGGAGGCTGTGTTCGGCATGGTGGTGTCAGTATAAAGATCCTGTATTAGTTCTTTATGCAGGAATGTGGGCTTGGGCTCCGAGGCCGGCGTTTGGCCGCCAGTGGCAATTCTTGGCCCCTCGGTCCCTCCGAGTCGACCTTGATCTCGTACTATAGATCTAGTCTACGTCCATAATCTCGAAGTTGAACCTGTAACACGTCAGCACTGTATCTACCAAGAGTACCGCGCGCTGTCCATCTAACACAACAGTAGTCCCGTCCAAATCGGCTAAATCCCCATCCGATTCCAACAGATTAGAAGTCAAAGTTATATCAAGGGCCTGGGAATCAGGCAGTTTCGATCATTTTACACCGTTTCCTCTTCGTATTCCTTTCTTTTTGTTCTTCTTATGGCCACTCAGTGGATTCGTCCCATCGACCTGATCGTCAAGCAAAAGGTTGATATACTGAGCACGAGTCTTAGAATATGTACTCTTTATGTGTTTGGCCTGCCAATGATTGACAGCTGATAAGTACTCGGGGTTCTGGTCCATCTTGCGGCCAATATCCAGAATCGTGACAACCTCGCTAGATTTATCATCCTTGGAGTTCTCGTAGATCGCGGATAAGGCCTCAATTAGAAAGTGAGTAGTCTGAGAGTTTTCGGTCATCATGAATAGAAGTTTGAGTCGAAATGTATCGATTCTCTCCATGAATGCTAAAAAATCCCGGTCAAAGGTCAGGGTAAACAATTTTTCAATCTTGAGAATCTGGTTCGTAACGGTGTCGTCGTTAATGGATTTCATCGCTCCAAACGTAGTCCGAACGTATCCTTGAAAATCAGGCTCAGAAGACTGCTGCTTGAGCTCATGGATTCTTTCCAAAATCTTCCACACGGTGAGGGTGTTCTTCGGCAAATCGACGCGTCCCGTCAATTGCAGCACTAATAATTTGGAAAAGTGATTGGCAATGAGGTACGCATCATTGTTTGTGAACGTAACCCCCCAAACGACTTTCCGACCTTGAAAGTCAACGGACAGAAAAGTGGGTCGACACAAAATGACGTCCAACTGAGGATACTCGCTAAAGATATCCTCGAAGAATTCGTGCCACTGACCTGCGTTAAGGCGGTTCAACGGGCCGAGGTCGTTAGATCCTCGTTCAATATCCAATACAAAACTCGCCTTCACCAACTTTAGGTTGGCGTCAGTTTGAGCCAGGGCAGAGTCGGGACCGTCATCCCGAGCCAACTCGTCAATGTCCTTGGCGATGAGACCTCCGCGCAGCTTCTTGAGCTTTTTTTCGAGCAAACAATTAATGGTCCTTTGTTGGCGCTGTATCTGCTCTCTCATGATGGCCAACTGATCCTGATAATCGGAGGTCACTGTCATCCCCGTGCTCAACAGCGATGATGCTTGACATGGGGAAGTCGGAGTTGAAGATGACGACATGATCATAGTGTTATTGGTCAACATGGAGATAAAGAACAATTTGACTTATAATCTGTTGGAATCGGATGGGAATTTTGCCGATTTGGAGGGGACGACGTTTGAGTTAGATGGGCAGTGCTCGGTACTCTCGGTAGATACTGTGCTGACGCGGTACAGGTGTAACTTCGAGAATACAGACGTACACAAGTGACACTATATACACTCCTACAACTTTTTTCCCATTGATCGTTTGGATTAGCTCGATTGCGATCTAGTTACATCTTTAGAGGGATCGAAATCATCGATCAATTAGGATCGTGCTAACAATAACCACAACATTCCACTTCTAGCGGTCGCAACACCGCTCTCGTCAGTTGCAATGTTTCTTCCTAGGGGGTGTTTTTTAGCAATACGTCTTCGTCAAGGTCTACGCGCCAAAGTTCCAAAACTTGGGCGATGAATTTGCAGAATACGAGGATCACTTCTTCTTCTCTCACAATTTCGCTCAAAAGCAAAAAGTTCACACTATCGAGCAGCCCTTTGTGATACCAATGCTGATAACGTCGCAATCCCCCGCCACCATACGGTGTGTACATGGATCAAAGTATGATGGCTTTTTAATGCCAAATCGCTACCACAACGTCGTCAAGCCAAGTCTTCGAATATGTCACTGGAGTCTTCAAACGCAGGCTATATCTTTCAAATACTTCAATGCTCCTATTCTTGACTTTTGCCTCTCATTATGGCTTCAAGGAGAGGCCTGAGAGCGGTCATCACGTGGCCATGACTACTGAGGGCCTTCAACGAGGACCCGTCACTAAGTTTCCACTAATCGGCAAGAAGAATAACTTTCTCGAGAAAATCCGTATGCAAAATCGATTATAGCAGTCGCGAAGGACGGGTATGTGGTTATATGGTCAATTTCTGTTCTAATATCAAAAACCTGAAAAAGATCACAAAATCGTCGAACAGCCTCTCTTGAATCTGTAGGAAATAACCTCTCAGCTTGAAGGGACCAGGCGTGACATAACTAGCAGTCTCTTGGGAGTTCTACTCATTTGTTCTCATGAAGCGTATGAATTTCGTTATTGGAATCGACATCGGTTTTCACAATGCGCGGAAGACGGATTCATCAACTGAGACTGACATATATGCATAGCGACGGCGCACTTCCATATCCAACACTGAAGGTCTTTCAGCGCGATGCAAACGCGCGGGCCAGTCGCCAAACATCATACAACGATCGCGCCTTTCCAGCTTTTATTGCATCTTAAGCTCAGAAGATTGTTCCTCAAATGATATCGGTGAGAAGCACAATTTCGTGCGCATGCTCTGGCTATGCATACGGCACAAATACTACCCCGGGCCATGTGCTAATTGCGATTTGAAGATAATTGTCGCGAGAAATACCTAGCCACCCCACGAAAATAATTATTGAATCTCTGGGTGTCGTAAAGGCGCAGTCGTCAAGATTGCGTGGTCTCCTCAAAAGAACTCGAGCTCGAATCTCAGGGGCGGCGCTTCCTTTTTCATCGAATATCTCGGTCAAGTTTGCGAATTTCGCGTATTTAAAAAGTGCTCCCTGGGTGAGTTTGTTGCCCGGATCCAGCCCACTACTTATTGTGGCTGATTTCGAAGATTTTCAAAAAATTACAAAAATGCTAAACCAGCTCGATTTCTGCAGATCGGGCGTCCTGTATAAACGTTTTCCACCCTTTCCGCAATACTCAATGAGCTATCACAGCTTTGGGTCTTCCACGGAAGCATCTCTCAATCTATAATTGAAGTCATCGGATCCTATTCGGGTACCAAACTATTGTGAAGGCCTGCTTCTGGTTTCAGCGGTGTAGTTAGGGCGTTGTTACTCATTTTGTTATCAGATCAAAAAGTTTCGAATCAAATTTTAACGCTTGACAAGTATCAGGCTAAAAATTGAGAGATCATGACGAAACCACATAAGCTCAGAGGCGAGGACAGTAACTGCGGTTGCCCACGTAGAACAGAGCTCGAAGGAGTATTTAGATAATACATAGCTAAATAAGCCGCAAATACAAGTTACATGTTCAAAAAAAAAGAAGGAGTGTGTCATCCTTCCCTATCTTGTAAAACCCACCGATCTCATGTCATTTGTCCATGATCGAGCCCCGTTCTCAAGCGCTTCCAAGCAACAGCACTGTTGGCTTGAATATGGTGAGGGCAGTTGACGTGATTATCCTAGTGGTCGATAGCCTGGACTCTTCGGACGCAAAATGAAATTTACGTGTTGTTAACGTGCGATTAGTGCACCAAATAGTGCATGAGAGGGTCTTCAGTGGCAGCCGGAAATCGAGAAAGCGGCATATGAAGCTCTGATGATTTGCTATAATTTAGCAGAGCCTAAACGCTACGAAAAATAGGGGAATCATTGTCGGTTGGAAACTCACCTAGCCAGACGGCGAGACAAGTTCAAATATTGAATCCATGTCTCAATTGATCGACCGTGCATCTCAGTTTCCAAGATGTTTATTTGGACACAAATCTCATTGGGAACACTCTCTGTGGTAGAGCACACCGTTAGGCACACATCTGAGCACACCTTTAGGCACATATTCGAGCGCATATTTAGGCACGCATTCAAGCACATAATTAAGCACACATTCAAGCACATATTTGAGCATATATTCAAGCACATTTTTGAGCACACATTTGAGCACACATTTGAGCACACATTTGAGCACACGCTCAAGCACACGCTCAAGCACACATTTGGTTCAGTCACAATAACGCCGATTATCTAAGGTGCGCAAAAAAGGCTTTCAAAGCGTGCCCTGCTACTGTATTAAACGTTGACTCAGTCTACAGAGAATACCGCGCGAGCTTTCATAGCAGGACCTACACAACAACACTTTGAGATGAGGTGTGACGGAGGAATTCCTCATGATAATGTCCCGAAGTGGTAACCCATATGTACTGCATATAGTTCGGGCTTTTCTGATGTTTACACGAATTGCCAAAGGCAGCCGGGAGTGAATGCGTATCCATTCTTTTGTGTTGTCATGTCAAGTGAAAGCCCGCGACGCGATCAACCAGAGTCCGCGCTGTCTCTGGGGCTAGAAGTCCCAGGAGCGTCAAGCCTTTCTGTACCTTCGAGCTCAAGGAATCGCAGCTCCTCCGTCGGCTCTTTTAATGTGGGCGACACGCTGCCGGCTTGGACCACAAGGAAGAGGTCCAAGTTGGATCGTCGCCAGTCTTCGGCTAGGATTGAGGCATTACGCGAAAAGGCAGGCTCCGATGTGGCTCTCGTCAACAAAATGGTAATCGCATTCCGCGAATTGTCCTATCGCCACACATGGATCAAGCCTGGGATAATCTTGCTGGTCGTCTTTGGTGCATACATATTCGCTGATCCCCGCAGTCATTTCCATTCGTTACTTCGCGCAATGATTGAGGTGTCGTATCCCATTGAAGGGACTGATCAATATGGAAAAGGTATCAATGACTTTTATTTTGTTGGCTTTTACGCGTTGTTGTTCACCTTCACACGCGAATTTTTGATGTGTTGCGTTTTGAGACCCTTTGCTCACTTTTGTGGCTTTCAAAAGGAGGGACGTGTACGGAGAGTCATGGAGCAGTTTTACTCGCTCATCTATTACGGGATTCTGGGTCCCTTTGGCCTCTGGATCATGTATAACTCCCCCATGTGGTTCTTTGAGACGCTTCCATTCTACGAAAATTTCCCTCATAAAACGCACGATTTTTGGTTCAAAATATACTACTTGGGCCAAGCAGCGTTCTGGGTGCAACAGTCTGTGGTCTTGATTTTAGGCCTCGAAAAACGGAGAAAAGACTTTGCGGAATTGGTATTGCATCACATCATCACCATTGCTTTGATTTGGACTTCTTATCGGTTCCATTTCACCTACATGGGCTTGGAGGTTTTTATCACAATGGACGTTTCCGATTTTTTCTTGTCTCTCTCAAAGCTCTCCAATTACTTTGATTCGAGCGCCACGATCCCATTGTTGCTGATGTTTGTCTTTGTTTGGACATATCTCCGCCACTACATCAACATCAAGATTTTGTGGTCTGTTCTTACTACCTTCAAAACTGTGGGTCCCTACGAGGTAAACTGGGTTACACAGCAGTACAAGTGCTACATTTCACAACCGATTGTGTTTGGGTTGCTCTTCGCCCTTCAATGCGTGAACGCATATTGGTTGTTTTTAATTCTCCGTATCATGTGGAGATATCTCGTTGGAAACGGCGTCAAGGATGATCGCAGTGACGACGAGGATGAAGTAGAGTCGTCTGATGAAGATAAAAAAGAGGGTTCAAACTAATGCGATGCCGCTCCGTTTCCTCGAGTGACCATTAATTCCACGTCTCTCTATTGAAGCCATGGTATCGGTA
>JAKTTQ010000256.1:0-70302 GCA_030581555.1 [Candida] argentea
TTTCCCGAGAATAGATGTATTATCGTCGTGACAATGCGAGTTCTCGGTGGAGGATCCTCTTGAACTTGTCAGAGTCGCATCAACACTCAGCAAGTCGCTGGTTCCTTGCATCCCCATCAGAATCCTCCAGCACTCCCGTAGAAACAGGCAACTCCCAGGGTATGTCTTGTGGTATGTTTTTGCTGCAACTCTCCACGAGTCGAGTTTGACATTCATTCGACGGACGTCGAAGAGCCGTTGGCGGTTGCCGAAAATTTGCAGCCATTACTGCTGTCAACAAATTACCGAGCCTTCCACCCTTTAGGTATATGATGTTCTCGCACCTGAGGGGATATACTTTGTCGCATCCAATGACGCGTTCGAGGAAAGTTGACGAGAATGAGGCCAATGAAGTCGCAGCTTTTTCTTCAAGTTCAACACAAGAGAGAATAGAGGTAATACCCGAATCAAAACAGCTTCGGCCGCATTGGATGAGCTGTAGTGTCATCTAATGTGTTGCTCCAGGCTAGATCCGAACCAATCCGACCTCATTGGGTGTGATTATAGTGCCAATCTCGCAAGCCACTCCAGGAGGGGGTGCACAGCTGTTCTAGTTCTGGGGAAGAAATGTCATCCATAAATTCAGTCCATTCTATAAGAGGATTGGTCGCAACAGGAGTTGCTACTATATGTACTTTCGGGGCAAGCCACCCGCTCTTGGCTTACCAATGCTCGAGTCATAATCAGATCTTTTCTGGCATGGATCAATGCTTACTGCGACCCACTGACACCTTCGCGTTTTTTGCGGCTCCCCTTGCCAAAATTTTGCTTTTTCTCCTCGGCCACCTCCTCTCGGTATCGGAAGCCGTGAAATTCAAAAATTGCATCCGGTCATATCCCGGCCTTTCAATATTCTGTGGCTTGACGCAAGCTAAACTCGCAAACGTGCCTGAATTTCTATTAAAGTCTAACTCGGTAAAAAAGTCAAATGAAACATTGGAATCGTTGAGTCGACCGCCGGTCGGCCGCCGCCTACTATATATTATGTTGTGTAATTCCCTTCAACGTACGCACTTAATTCTCTATCTATGAATTCCACCGTCATCGCACCCCACTTATTGGATGTGTTTCTTCTGATTGCTGATGTGTTCATCCATGGGTCGGACTCGGACATCTCTAAACCATGCACTTCTCGGATTCATCTCCCGAATGATTTGTCCCGGCATCTGCAAAGCTACTCACTTCCATCCTTAACTCCCAAATTCAAAGAGGCACTCACTATATCCATCTCTCTGCTCACGACTGAAGCGAGGAACCAGCTCCTTCACATATTCACCGTGTTAGATACTCCGCTTCTCTCAATGGTCCTCACAGGCTCCTCTACACTTATACGTAACATGACCATGGATCAGAAAAAAAAGGTTGTTGCCGGCTGGCGCGATTCGCCCTTGGCAACGTATCGGCGCCTATTCCGGTCGCTATATTTATTGAGTGTGCCTCACGTTGTAGGGCTCGCTCCAGATCCACTCAACAAGTTGATCGGATATCCCGGTCGCGACACTCGGCTGGCCGAGGAGTTTGTTTCCCCACAAGCAATTTACCATTATAATTTGCTATCAAAGCCCGTGGAACAGCAGTCCGAATTGGATATGTCTCGGTTCGACACATTAATTATTGGTTCCGGTTCCGGTGCAGGAGTAGTTGCTCACACTCTTTCTCAGAATGGTATCTCCGCTTTGGTCGTAGAAAAGGGTCAATATTTTTCTCAGCTGCAATACCACTTTGATGACGTTGAGGGGGCACAACAACTTTATGAGGGTCATGGCACCGTTATTCTGCTGAACGGAGAGATCTCAGTATTGGCAGGTTCAACATTTGGGGGCGGATCGACTGTCAATTGGCTGGCGTGCTTGCGAACACCTTCCCATGTTCGGCGCGAGTGGGCAGACGAGCATGGCATTGAATGGGTAAATTCCCCCAGTTATGAAGAATGCATGGATTATGTGTGGGACAAGATGGGGGTCACCACAAAAAATTTGAACCACTCCTTCCTGAATCGGGTAATTTTGGAAGGATCGAAAAAATTGAACTATACTGCAAGCCAAGTCGGCCAGAATGACGGCGGATATCCATCACACCCATGCAAATTATGCTACATGGGATGCAAGTTCGGTGTGAAGCAGGGTTCCGCTGCATGCTGGTTCAAAAGCGCCGCACAGTGTGGAACAGAGTTCATGGTTCAAGTTCAAGTTATTCGCATCTTACACAAAAATGGTGCAGCTTACGGGGTTTTGTGTCAGGACAATGAGACGGGCGTTAAATTTACCATGACTGGCTTCAAAAAAATTATTGCCAGTGGAGGCTCTCTCAACACTCCATTGGTATTGCAAAATTCCGGATTCGAGAATAAACATATCGGTTCGAATCTCAAGCTTCATCCGGTCAGTGTATTGTTTGGCGACTTTGGTGATAGTGTGAAGGATTCGGCCGCGGATCATCCTATTTTGACTTCAGTTTGCACCGAGTCGGGCAACATTGACGGCAAAGGCCACGGCGCTCAAATCGAAACCATGCTCCATTCTCCATATTTTGCACTGGCATTCTTGCCATGGCTGCTGAGTGATGATTTGAACTGTGATTTGTCGCGCTATCTTCACATGTCATGTCTCCTTTTGATAGCACGCGACACGTCTTCAGGAAAAATCCGTGGCGATTCTAGCCCTATGAAAAAGCCAATCATTGATTATGCAATTAATAAATTTGATCGCAGGGTATTGCACGAAGCCATGACCACCGCATCTGACCTATTATACATTGAAGGGGCTCTCCAAATAATTCCGCCGCAGCCATGGATGCGCCGATTCAACTGCACTGTCCCAAAAGATGAGCGGACAATCCGCGATAAGGCGTATGTTACGTGGCGTAACGAAATGGAAAAGATTCCTCTCGACAATTACGGAGCGTCGTATGGGTCAGCACACCAAATGAGTTCTTGTCGGATCACTGGAAAGGGTCCAAGACATGGAGCCTGCGATAGTAAGGGAAGACTCTTCGACTGCAAAAACGTTTATGTTGCAGATGCAAGTACTCTTCCCAATTCTAGTGGCGTCAACCCCATGATCACCGTAATGAGCTTTGCTCGTAAAATCGCCCTCGGTATTGTTCGAGATATTCTACCATCGCCTAATCTTTGAATAAAGCCTCGTTTGTTTTTCTTTCGTCTTTCAACGCTGTAAATAAGGCTTCATGGTTCCCTTATAGTCTATCGAGAGAGCTGTTGATGCCATGAAGGGATATGAGATTTTGAAGCTGTCATGATTTTGAAGCTGTAATGGGGCACGTGCGATTTCCTGCATATACTCGGATTCGACTTTTTTTCTCCAAGCAGCGACCAAAGCTCGAAACTTGAAGGACTAAGGCTCTGCAATAGGCATTGGCGAGGGATGTTTGGATCTTTGTTACGATCTACGTCCACCCTGTTGCGAGCGGTCACGACGCATTTACTGCCTGTTCAATCTCTCTTGAACCCCTTTCACCGCACATATGCTACTTTGAATCAACTAAAGGCAGGACGACTGGGTCTTCCTCGCAAACCTTTCCGCTCGAAGGCTCCGGATTTAGACACATCCCCCTTCAGGAAAGGTGTTGTATTACGTGTTATGATTTTGAAGCCTAAGAAACCCAATTCTGCTCTTCGTAAGTGCTGTCGTGTTCGTTTGACGAATGGTAACGTCATTTCAGCATTGATCCCTGGTGAAGGCCACAACTTGCAGGAACACAATTTGGTGTTGGTCCGTGGTGGCAGAGTCCAAGATGTCCCTGGCGTGAAGTATCATTTGGTTAGAGGCGTCTACGATTTGGCTGGCGTGGCTAATCGCACAACCTCTAGAAGTAAATATGGAGTCAAGAAACCAAAGGAGTAAAGAGCGCGAAACTTTTGCGAATCATCCCTAGACCTGTTCATAGATAATTTCTTTTCATTCTTTTAATTTTTGCATCGCACCACAAGTTCGCTATACTTTTATTTAAGTCCGAACATCAAACCGACGACCAGTGGCTGTGCGTCTCTCGCTCGCTTTATTGTCGACACTGGTGTTCTCTGGCTTTGCCCGGTTCAAGATTTTTAGGAACTCCTTCACTCTGAACCGCATTCTCGAATGCAAATACGCCTTCGAACACTTGATGTGGTAGTGGAAGTAAATCCGGAAGAATTGAATGTGCGAGATGGTAGTTTCACGTCTGTCCCCTTTAGTCAAGTGACGAGGGAACAATACAAACGTAACGTAGCCTTTGTTCTCGTCAGCTCGAGTTCCCTGCACCGCACTCAGAATGTCCAAAGGAGGTTCGCCATGAGAATATAAAACCTGAGGGGCGGTCTGAACCAGACGCTTGCGCGCGTCCACAAACTCCTGTAAAAAGACCTTGCCGAAAATTTTATCTGTCTCGTCCTGGAATAAAGTGGAGAAGACTACCGTGACACGGTCAAATGAGGGCTTAATATAAATGCACTCTTCCTGTCCGCGGTACTTGATGACAAGTACCTCTTCACCTTGCAATTCTTGTTGGATCTCTTCAGAATATGTGTTTTCACTCATATACAATTTCAGCAATTCATCGTACCTCGCGAATGCCTTGGAAAACGGGGCTGCCATGGCATTTCTCTTCAACAAAGAGATCTGATCGACAAGATTCTGCTTTGCCTCGTCATCTAACGAATCGATTTTAGACAAGTCCAATACTAGCGAATAATTGTATCCCTGCTCGACATCCCCTGTCGGCAAAATCGTCAAAACTTCCAGGAATGACAGATACTTGAGCAGCAAATATTCAGCCACTCCATATCTCAACAAGTCATCCCAGCACTTGAAGTATGCGGAAATCATTATCAAATGCTTGCTTTCGCCGAGGGTACTAATATGATATGTAGTAAAGTCGAAATCAGTGATAAGGCGGTCCAAAAGTTTGTATGACTTTTCGGATGGGGACAAGACCGTATCCTGGAGTGTCTTCAAAATGAGCGCGTTGTGTGTATCGATCTGAATCATGTTGTTTATCTTGTAATCGAAGTAATAAGGAGAGCCCGCTAACTCCACGGTCCGAAAAGCCCGATTCGAGTCGACGCTCAACCGGCAAACATCCATACCGCAACTAACGATTTCATATCGTGGCAAGTTAATTTATGTGCCTTGAAAATCAATCTAGAGTCCCTCTTTGTCTGCGAGATCATCATTTTTGACCATAATTTGGCTTATCTGGAGTTCCGAATTTTGCTGGGAGACTTCAGCCCACAATAAAAGACGATGTGCGTATCAAAACCCGACTTGCTATCGCACCAAATTCCGTATTGCGTAAAGGATCTTTTATACAGATAATCTCGATCTCATGCTGTGGTCGTTAAAACTTCGTTACTTCTCATACAGAGTGTGTGCCTATGTATACTACTTGGTTAATGTCTTGCGTTTACTACCGAAAGAGTCCTGGCTCCTAAAACAGAAAAATAGTATGCCTTTTTTTTTTGAACATATATTTTGTATTCGCGGCTTATTTAGCCACGTACCATTTGAACTTGCCACCAACGCAAGTCCAGGAAAGTAGGATGGGGACTGCCATACGGGGAACAGGACTCGCCGGCGTCTAGACGCCTGCCATTCCTGCTAAAACCCGCCCTCGAAAAGGAAAGGGTTGATGTAGTGGGCTGCTGCCGGGTTGTGATATGGTTTATGCTGTACGCCCGACTGAAGAATCGGACTGAGTTATTCAGTGGGTGAAGATGAACAGGGCGACCATGCGGCCGAGATGCGGAAGACACCTTCATTTTATATCTGCATTTCGAATTTTCCTGTCAACAAACAAAACGAGACATCCTGTTGTGATCATGTTAACTCAACTCGTGCGCCGAGCGCGACTACCGCGAGCAGGCCAAAATGGGCTTTTCGATAGTCCCTCTTTTGACCGCATGGTCGCCCTATTCATCATCACCATATGAGCCACATTGCCCTAGTTAGGAACTCATAATCTTCACCTCCATTTCGCCATCATTCTCACTCAGCACTATTTTCAACATTGAAATGAGATGGGTTGGTTTTAGCATATTGGGAGGAGGTAACGCCCCTCCGAGTTCTGTTTTACGTGCGCAATGGCAGTTCCCGTCCTCGCCTCTGTGCTTGTGTTGGTCTATAAGGATCCTGACGTCGGATCAAGAGCTCCACGTTTGGATGATTGCCACCTCCTCAAGTGAATTATAATTCACTTGGAGCATGGGACGAGTCCTTGACGTAAAGATCAAGCCCTAGCACTATACCACAGACAAGGATGGTCTCATTAGTAACTATAATGAAGTTGCACGGAATCAGATGGCGCCGAATGCAACATGAATCATTCGACCCAATGACTTCAAACAATAAGTAAAAGAAATCTGCAAGCGAAAGCGCACGCTATATGCTGTTGTCAAGCGATACGCTACTTGGGTCGTCATTTCAATCATATGTATCGAAAATAATGTCTCGAAGTGGAGACTTCCTTCCCAAGTCCACTTTATACTCAACCAAAGCGAGTATAATTGGCGAATAAAGATGTGACCAGGCAACATTTCCAAATGACAGCAAAGCGATCACCGCTGTTTCAGGGCAATACATACAACTTGGGCCGATATCCAAGATTGAACCTACCAAAAGTAGCTAGCTTTTGCTCAAGCAGACAGACAAGGCACAAACATGTGTCTCAGAGACGAGGGATCGGTCTAGCCATCGATATCATCCAATCGATTTCGCATCTCAGATTATTTTGCATCTCTCGGTGTTAAACGCCGGTTTCGCCAGAATCTGCAGAATAAAAGCACACGTTTAAATTGCCCGTTCGACGGAGCAAAGATATCCTGAGAATAGAGTCTGCAAAGATTGAGACCCGTATGATTCCTCTGCGGTGGCATGGATCTTTCTCCAATCTTCGATCGAAGGGATCTCTTGCAGGGCAATGAAGATATAGAGTTGACAGCAAATCGAACCTCGAAATGGAAATATCCATGCAGCCACTCCAGACTTGTCATCCGGCATATGATCAAGAACACTCCCCTAATATCTGGTTGCAGAGCACAACATCTCAAGTTCGCCCATCGATATCTTTCATGTTCGAGCTTGAGCGAAGAATTATGCTCCTTTGGCAACGAGAGGTTTTGCAGATGAGGGGCAATCAATCTAAATTCTAGCGTTACATTGCTTTCGAATGCGATTATTTTCCTGGCATGTTTGATTGCTTTTTTTGTCGCTACTAACGCCTTTTGACCGAAATCAATAAGATTCCCCCTTTTGGGAAAAAAGACATCTTGACTCCTCGTAGCATACGACCCGCTGAGTTGAGAAATCCAGTTGTAGGTGAAAGTTTTTGCGAAACTGGCGGGTTTGTGACTGTGGGGCTTACGGGAATTTCTTAATCCTGCACTCGTCGATAATGACGGCGCTATCCTACTATATGTTGCTCCCTAATCATGGCTTGCGAAACATTCATGGGATTGCCTTGGAATTCGAACGGAGATTACGAGTGACAGAAGAAGGCGATCTTCGAGAATGAAACTGAACAATACGAGCATTGAGATAGCAACCACTCTTCGCAGGAATCAGGCGATCGAACTAATGCCGTTTTTTCGTCTTCTTGTCAAGCTCTTACGTTCGCTTTTGTACACGTACATATTTTGCAGCCCAGTGGCCCTCGTTCGATTTCGATTTTAGGTCACGCTTCATATTGAGGGTCACTATTCTTCATTCGTCGATGCGCTTCAGATTGAGCAGCGACTCTTTTTCGATAGATATTGATCGACTGATGAACTTCAGTTTTGAGAGCGTTAGATACGCAAGGGAGCAAGCTCAGATGAATTACTCGGCCATTGGATTGAAAAGACGACGATCGCGTAAGGGCCAAGTGATGAACTCACGAGAAGGTAATCGGACCAGCGGCTTTCAAAATAAGCAGGCAACGTGGCGAACAATGTGGAGACTATGCGTGCCTTTGCTTTTGCGATTGTTATCAACAAAGCTGTTGCAAGTCTATTATTCGCCACAGGTGAAAAAATATTCAGAGAGTGCAACCTCTTCGAATCAATCTAACGAGAAACTTGGTTGTTGCAATCCGACCTTATGTTCACTCGAGTTCTGACTATGTTCGAGGTCCATGGCTCCCCAAGTATATTTCCAACATGTGCATTGAGCTTCTTCAAAAGTATAAATACCCACTCCCTCGCACCATTTGAATAAGATTCTACACCAAGCAACCAATCCGAATATTCAGTTCCAAATGTTATTCTCTAACGCTCTTCTTCTTGCTATAGCCAGTGTTGCCGTCTCCGCTCGAGCCACACCCGAAAACGTCGACTCAGTGGGTCCCTCCAATAAAGTCTGGAAACGCTTGGGAAAGAGAACTACACCAGCTACTCAGACTAATCGTGTGCCTCCTGCCGTCTCGTCATCCTCTCTGACCAGGATAAGTTCCACTTCTACACTGATCACGGAGGCTTCAAGCAGTTCTGTGCCTGCTTCTTCGAGTGATGATTCTGTGGTTGCTTCTTCAAGTGACAGTTTCGTGGTCGAGCCTACTCCTAGCATTTCTGTCCCGCCACTTTCTTCGATCCCGAGCGGAACCATCACTTTGGGACCATCGATTACCTCTGGAGACGATATAGTCATGACGACCACTGAATACGTTGCCACATCCTGTGATAGTGTTGGGCTGTGCACAACCACAACGATCCCCGTGGTTTTACGTGTCACTGCAGCATGAGTTTATTTATTTTTCATTTTTTTTTCGCAGCCATGATCTTTTTTGCACATTGATTCAAATAATTTCCGGATGGATTGACTTGCATACGGAATGATCGTAACATACACACAATATAACACCATGTTATTTGCTCGTCTTAGTTTCTTTGAATGTTCTTTTTAATAACCCCAGATCTTGTAGACTACGGGTTTTTTCAGAAATGATTGTCTTAAACTTTTGGCCCCGGATGACTCCATATGAAATTAAACCGACATATACTGGGGGGTATCCATTAAAGTCAAATTCCTCCACTATCCTCTCCTGAGTTTCGTATGAGTGATTTTCCAAGATGTTATGTGGTCGGGCCCTTCGAGGCATCACTCAAACCATTGTTGGCTCGAGTCGAGGCTAATTGTGAGTCTCAAGATGGAAGACACTACAAACCGACAAAAGGTCATTTCCAAGCACAAATGAAAGAGGCATGCATGCTATCCACCGGGCTTCACAATGCTGTCCATCTACCACATCGGCCCGTGAGGAGAGGATTCAAATTAGCTTAGCGGCCACTCGTATCATTCAAAGAAGCATGATGTTCACTCAATTGAAATCGAAAAGCAATATCAGGGCCATGGGCTCTGAGGAGGTTTGGTAAGCTTCTTGTGAATCTGGATCAATGGATCAATTTCGGATGCAGATGGTGCTTTGACTCGAGCCTAGAATCACTCTTGTGTGATGATATAGCTGTGGCCACGAAGAGGCTCTCTCGGAAATTATTTATGAGAGCAAGAGTCCTCATTACTGCGAGAGTCGCTGAAGAATTCAACGAATCAATATTTTGACGGCGCGATTCAATAAACGACGGTCTCAGAAAGCTAGCTACTCAAGGTGGGAACTACTTCTGGAAATCCCTCATGTGTAGGTGTAGACTCCATTGCTGGACATCTCTGTCCAAACCTTACCGTTTACCATGACTGTCGACGGCAACAGATAGGTGCCCAAAGTACAGTAAGTGTCAGTCCTAGAGCTGGTTGCAAATGCCAGGGCATCATAAATCGTATTGGGGAGCTGGTGATAGCTCCGGTGCTTCTCGTCGAACTCAAGTATCCAATTTTTCGCAAGCTGAGTTAAACCCTGCCCGAACCTAGCCTGGTATGCAAAATCGAAGAAATCCTTTGCGTTGACCTTTTCATCCCACTTCTCTGCGTCCCAGGCAGTGGGGTCCCACTTGAATCTCCATTTTGACGACCAGTTCAAACCATCCTCCCCAAAGACCATAATGGAAGCAGCAACACGAAGCAATCGTTCCACAGGCGAAATATCGACAGCATTTGAGTCCTTTAAAGAGTACTCGCTGAGGCGCTGGTCACGGGTAGGTTCTCGCACACATGCTCCTTCCATGTTCTCCGAGCGGCCATAGGGCATGATGGTGGTCGCAGGCTCCGGTAAACTCGTCACATTTGCAAGCCCATCACTCGAACCCTCGACTGACGCATGCGCATGGCAAAAGCCCAAAAGATGGAGACAAACCTCGAGTGCAAATACAACGTTGAACTGCATTGACCTTGCTTGAGCAGGAGCTATTCGGAAGCAGAAGAGATCCTTCTTATAGTGCGTGAATTGTAGGCTTCACTATCTTGCAATCGAGCCTCATCGCCTGGTGAGCATTACGTGACGAGAAAAAACATAGCGTCAACGAACAATTGGACTACAATTCGCAGCTCTAGGCGTGTCGTAGGCTGGAACATCATTTTTCAGCAGTCAAACTAAAATGAAGTTTCAGTCATTGAGACCACGCGTAGTTGCGAGTCGGAAATTGACCCATGACTACATGTACTTGGTATTTCGGTAGCACTGCGTACCCTCGAACGACTTGCCGATCATCGTCGGTGGAGGGAATAGCTGCCTCAAAGACACTTCGCTGCGTGAAGATACAAGTAAAGTCAAATGATGCCATTAACCTCGTGGTGTTCTGCAATGCAATAAAGATATCGCTCTTTTGACAGCAACTCTTACCGAGAGTAAGAACAGTATTCTTAGCTGGCAAAAGCCCGATCAGACATCTCGATGACAACGGGAACAAACCGCGTCCAATTTGCGTGCGACCGAAAAGAATCACAATCATGCCATTGCAAGTTGTTGCAGGTGACAATACCTGAGGACGTCACAGATGATCTTGCACTATGCGAGGAGGGGTCGTAAATTCACTGGTGTCATGCTGTAAGAATATTTTCCAAATCAATCGCAAATGTGCATTTCTTGAAAAATATTTTGCAACCGTCGCGGAATACGCGCAATACTCAACATTGGAGTATCTCGGTCCTTTCTTGTGGGATTGTCCGCTTTTAGATAAATGTCACACGTATGCAAGCGTTGATACCAATAGTGCTGATGCTTTAGCCTAACCCTTTACCATAAAGCATTCTCAGTTGCCAGAAAGCGTCACCCAAGTGGTCAATACGCATGGGATTGGGTACTGCTATATACACGCGTCTTTCAGAACTTGTCAAGACACCATCCTCAGAGGACCTGATGGAAAGCTTCCCCATGCAAAGACATAAAAGGCACAGTCGTATTTATTTTCTATCACAATCGCCAAAAGGCGTACAACCTGTTCATCATTGGTCTCACCAGCCCATTCAAATCAATTTTAGAATGCCTCCAATAAGCCTACAAGGTCTAACAAACAAGCTATCAGCTTCATGATAAAGTCGAGTCCTTTCTGATGAAAACGTGTAACATACTTGAGGGGCTTGGAAATACAGGGACTATCTAGTGATTTTAGACTGCCATTGAATCAAACATGGCACGGAGAAAATCCGTAGAGCAAGTCCTAGGAGTGATCGGAGAAAAGAACTAGACAGATTTTCGCAGAGTTCGGGAGATCAATCCCGTCCTCAAGGCTATAGGGCGGATGGAGGAGCTATCTGGCCTGCACTTGTGGCGATGGAATGACGGCGCATACTTGTAATGTAATCACCAATAACCGACCATGTTTGGCGACAGCTGAATGCGCCATTTGAGAATAGGCTTCACGGCTGTGTGGTCAAGCATTTGACTGTGCCATTGAGACATTTGCTTGCACTGTAATTACTGCGGGGCCGATCTTCGTGGGGTCTTGACTTCTTTCAGCCATCCAAGGATATCTTCACCAGAGCCGCCCACAGGACGTTCCAACACGACGTTCTCGAGAGCGAGCGCGTCCATTAGCCATTGGTGGTTGATCATTCCACCGGCATCAGCACGTTTTTCGGGCAGCACTCGGAGCATTGGCGACAAAAAGTCGCTGATCTCATGCGCGTCCTGGCTGGCGAAATTATACTTTTCGCGGAGAACTTGTTCAAGCGGCCAAGGCTTGAGTTTGGCGATGCGGTGAAGTTCACCGCGAGAGTTGAAAAAGTCTCGAGTATAAAAGCCTTCTTGAAGCATTTGACGCGGGAATGGCCCGACAAGCTCCACTAGCTGAGCAATGTGGTCGTCATCTTTGGTGTATGTTTTGCCATCCCGAGGATCAAAGAGATAATCACCAGTCAAAAGCTCGAAAATGAGACACGCAAACAGCCACATATCACTCAGAGCGCCCCAATGATATCCTAACAATACCTCTGGCAGACGATATTGCCGCGTCTGAATTTCGTCGGTAAAATGATGGTGGGTCCAGCATGCATTGCCCAAGTCTGCGATTTTGACAGATATGACCTCCTCTTCATTGATGATGTTATCATTATTGTGGTTCTTGTGATGGGCATGTGTATGGTCCGACACCGACTTGTCATTGATCATGCTATCGTCTTCAACAGCAAGCAGATTCCGGATCAGCAGGCTTCCACTATTGATGCCACGATTATTGGAGTCTGAAAGCGACATTGACGAGAGCGAGTTGCGTAATGCTCCGGCGATGGATGGATGTGGCATATCGATCGGGCCGTTTGAGCCTACGGCCTGGTCTATGGAGTGGAACTTTGCGGAGGGCCGGGCGATGGCAATATTGGTTGCGCTTACTAGGGATATGGGAGAGGTTGCAGTAGGAGCCAAGGGACTGAGACCATTTGACGATGCAGGGGTAGCGCTATTGTGAGGGCCGCTGTATTGACTTAAAGAGTGCTGCCGTATCGGGGTATTGGCGGTGGTGGCGAGTCCATAGACATTGACAAACAGCCTATTGAAAGTGCGTAGTGGGGACGGTAATGGCTGTGACCCGGTAATTAATGTTTGCTGTCGTGAGCGGCGGCCATTGCGGCCCAAAGATGGCAGGCTATGGTTAGTCAGATGTGCGGTGTTCGAGGATGTCGCGCACAGCGGCTCCGAGTCGAGTGTATTTGTGTTCAAAGACACATTCGATGGATGCGAGTGAACACGAGGCGAGACGTTTAGGCCTGGACCAGATGCAGTGTTGACGGCAGGTGAGGTTGTATGTTCCGTGCGCAGACGAGCGCGTTGTAATTTGCGCTGATGACGTTTCTGCTCTTCCTCTTGTTCGACCATTCTCACAATATGCTCGACATCCCCGATTTCGATCAAGACATTTTCTGGTTTCAAGTCAGTGTGGATCACACCGCAATGGCGATGTAAAAAATCTAGAGCTGCCAAAAGTTGCTTTGCTATCTGTTTCACGAATACAACAGGGATACCGCGATGCTTATAGCGTCGGATCAATCCCAACAAGTTTTCGCCGAGCACCTCGAAAACCATGACAATATGAACTCCATTCGGCCCTTCGTGCGAGAATGTATCGAGAAGTTGTATAACGTGACCATGGCCTGGGTGATGCATTTCCGAGTTTGTTACTTTTTCGAGAAGTTTCACTTCATCAATTGCAGTTTCAGTGTAGTGCTTAGCCAGACGGACAATTTTCATGGCGACATGGCGATGCATGTCGTTGTCGCGAGCGAGCCATACCGTGCTGAAATGGCCCCATCCGAGTTTTCGGACAAGGGTATACTTGTCGTTTTTATAAGATTCACCAATGTAACAAGGATGATACCCACCTGGAACATAATCTTTCAAGTCCTCTTCTTCGGCGAGATTAGCTTGATTAGGCTCGTCGTCTGAAATCAGAGCATCATCAAGTGCATCGTTCTCGTCATTAGAAAGATTAGGAAGGGGCGCCGAGTCTCGGAACAGCTCCAGCAATGCAGGATCGGTATCGGCCAAATCACTGAGTTCCTTTTCAAACTTTGTGGAGAGCTTGAGGTCTGGCTTGAATGTCCTTGCATGAACCTGAGAAGTGCTTGGTTTCACATGATTGTATAGAGATTGCGACATCAACAGGTCGAGAGGAGAGCTAGAGAAGCTACCTCGAGGACTCGTTGGTTCGAACACGTCATCTTTGTCTGCCTTTTGGATTGCTAGAGAAAGCTTTGATTTTTGAGATAATGGCATGTTCTAGACTGAACAAGTTGGGATATGCAAATATGCGCCGTATCGACCGTGTTGAGAAAGATATCAGGGAGGTTGAACAAGTAAAGATGAATGGGTCTTCGCCGTTGTTGTGAAGAAATACCTATTAGAGATGAGGGCGATGAGAAGTAGCCAATGAGCACAACGGAATTATAGTAACACAGAAACAAGGGAATACAACGGAAGGAAACGAAATGTCGTGGGGAATAGCAATACTGTAATAGCAAAAATTCAATCTTCTGTTACGGAAGCTAAAGCTATACACCAGCGCGCCTTACAGCCTCTTTTCTTGCAGCGGGCTTCAAATGTGGTGTAAGTGCAGTCATGTTTTTTCGTTACGATTTTTTTTTCCGAACACTCCCCCACATCGCCCTCATCTCGCCATACCCCGCCATGTCAAACTGAATGGGGGAGTACTGTGGTGTCGAGGGGTATTGTAGGAGAACAGTAGGGAGACTTGTTGGATCCCAGGGGGAACGGTTTTACCCACTGACCCACATAATCAATCGTACTAGCTCGTAAATGATCTCATATTGTGGTCATGTCCAAACCCTACAGTCAGATAAATCGCTCAAACCTGATTCTACGCCGCTTGTCATGCCTTATCATGTAAAATATGTGCTTTTCGCATTAGTTCTACGTTACTCTAGCTTTCGTTACGCTCATGACTCTAGGCATGACTTAATCCACCTCCATATCGTTTTCTTCTTTGCTTTCTGGTTTGTCGTCTCCTTTCTGGGCGTGGGAGGCAGCCAACTTTTCAGCCATGGCTTGGGCTTGCTTTGCTTCTTGCTTTTGACGAAACGCCTGCTTCTTTTCTTCCTCCTTAGAGAGGTAGCGGCCACGAATAACATTACCAATCAGAGCCAACTCTTCGTACTTGGCAATGTAACGACCCTTGGTGGAGTCGTAACCGTCATTGTACAACCAGTCCTCGGCCTTGGCCAACATACCCTGCAACTTCTCCTTCTCAGCATCTGATGCAAACAGTGACCATTGGTCCTCCAATTTGCCGCGCAACTCGTAAATGTACTCTTCAAGGTTATTCTTGCGCTCCTCGGTGTCAGCGACTAACTTGTCATCAGAGACCAATTTGTTTTCAACCTCAAAGGCCTGCTCCAACTTGTCTGAACTCAAAGAGCTGGTCTGAGCAAAGATGGTCAAGTCATTCTTTCTTACCGTCTTCTTGACTTGGCGGTAGCTGGGCTCGGCGTCAGCAGGTGCATCCTCTGCGGGCTCAATCAACTCATCGACGGTTTCATCGTGGACGGTGTAAGCAGACTCGATTGTGTAGAAACCGGAGGGGTCATTGCGCAACTTGATCTTTGTGGCAATCAGTGACTCACCATCATCGGGTACAACACCGTCGATAGTCCAGCTTGCAATGGCGGCGTCGCAGCCCTTGGGCAACTCCTCGCTCTTGGTGTAACGGGCTTCCATCTTGAAAGAACCAGCCTCACGGTGCAAGGTAATGATCTTCGTGGCAGGGAATGAGCCTCCACGGGGAAAAACCTCCAAGTGGTCTTCGTCGTCCAGCTGTTTATCCCAGTAGTATGCGACCGAGTAAGGGTTGAAGTCCTCAAACTTGAAGGGACGGACTCTAACGGTGGGCGAGTGGGTGGCACAAATGTAGGCATTGCCCAAGGCGATGGCCTCATCGGCGTTCAAAGTCAGGGATAATTGCTTGCCAAAAAAGTCAACAAACTTGGCCTTGAGGCATGGAACACGGGTGCATCCACCAATCATCTCAATGCTGTCAATGTCAGAGGCGGCCAAGCCCGCATCCTTGAGGGCTCGCTCAATGGGGACGTGGATTCTCTCCAAAAGGGGTCTGACGTACTCCTCCAACTCATCACGGGTCAATGAGGAAGAAACATCAACATCATTCATCAAGGACTCGACATTGAAGGGAGCCTGGGAGTTGGCAGACAAAACCTTCTTGAGCTTCTCGGCAGCGGCCAAGATTCTGTAGTATGCCTTGGGGTTGGTGTGAACATCGATCTTGTACTTTGACTTGAACTCTTTAGCAAAGTGCTCGGCAATAGCAATGTCAAAGTCACGACCACCAAAGTGCTTATCGTGGGCGGAACCCAAGACCTTGAGTTCACCACGCTTGACAGAGGCGATGCAGACTTGGTAAGAAGAGTCACCAATATCGATAAAGGCAATCTTCTTTGAGTCGGTTTCGGGCAATTCGTGAGCCTTGAAGACACCATATCCAACAGCGGCGGAGGTGACCTCGTTGACGATGCGGACGGGGTTCAAGCCGGCAATCTTGCAAGCGTCAGCAGCAGCGCGTCTTTGCTTCTCATTATACCATGAGGGGACAGACAAGCAGACGTCACGAAGGTTAGCCTTGGTTTCCTTATAGGTGGTATCCTTGAGTTTGTCAATGAACATGCCGGCAATCTGGGTAGCGGTGAATTGAACCTTTTCACCCTTGAAGTTGACTTCAGCAGAGACGCCGCCCTCGGAGCTCTTGACGAGGGGGCAAGAGAAGAATTTCTCCTCAATGGCAAAGTCGGGGTCATTATAGTCAAGACCTAATATACGTTTCAAGTTACCGACGGTGTTCTTGAGATTTGAAGTCTGTTGGTTCTTTGCGGACTCACCAATGAGGCGGTTCTTCTGACCGAAAGCGACCAAGGAGGGGGTAGCTCTGTTGGAAACTTCGTTGACAATGACGTCGAAACCCTTGTTACGAGCGCAACCAATGACGGCCTTGCTGTTACCTAAATCAATACCAAATGGAGCAGACATGATAACGTTGTTTATGATTTGCAGCACGTAAAATCGGGGAGATGCCGCCGTGCTCCTTTTATTGTCGGTCCGCACTGTGAATATTTTTCAGTCGTGCACTTGCTAATTTGGGTATATGGAACGCTGACGAACGTTGCCGAATGAGCTGGAAGGTCACGTGCATAGAGAAATTGACAGGGGATTGCCAGGATATAGATGATGGTAGCATTGGTTGGGAGGAGTGTCTTGAAAGTGACGTGAGAGCAAGATAGAGAATGGTGTTGGATGGTTAAGGTGGGGATAATGAGTGGGGGAAGATGAGCGGATGTGACATGCGGGGTGAAGATGGCGGGACATGATGTTTTTTTTCCATCTTGAGGGCGATGACATGATATCAAGCACATGGCTGAAAAAATGGCTGCGAAAGTTGAATTTTGAACACACATTGTGATCGTAGTATATACCACGAGTCTGTATGATGATACGTTCTCGTCTCGAGTATGAATGAGATGTCAATCAATTCCAAACTTATTGAGAGGTGCGTGGGGTTGATTGGAGAAAGGAGAAAGATCCATGCGCACCTAACGCATTGCCAAAGTATGAATTCGCGCGGCAAGCGCATAATGTTTTTTGGAAAGGAATAAGAACCCATAGTTAAGGGCTAAAATTCCACTTTTCACCCAAATGCGTTAAGAATGCCTGTGTGGAATGCGATTTGGTGAATTGATCAATCAGGAGCCCGTATATTCGTCACGTGCCGATAACACTTATCCCCAAATGGCTGCAAACTTTTGCAACGCGCTTGTAAGCTCAATATACATTTAGACGACCCATGTAATGCTCAGACGACGCGCTTTGTGCTCCTATCGAGCGACTAGTGCTCAAGAGACTATATTTAGCTCTACTATGTACATGCGCTACCAGCTGTGTAGTATTGCGGCAAGGATCTATTTTTCGCATATGCGTATCGAGGCGCGATTTCGAGATACATGCGTTTGCCGCGACCAGTCTGATGACGACATGGGTTTCGGTTTGTTCGATTAAACGTGTTGACCGGAATGTGTACTATCTGACTATAATGGTCGCCTAAGCATATATGCATCGTCCTGAGAAATTAGTGAAATCACAATTTTCTTTTGCTGGGGTGGTTACCCAGCATAGATCATCTACTACCTTCAAATCACTACTCGTAAATAATTTCTGTTCGTGTTTCGAAAAGCTCCGAGACATATTTTAGATGACTTCGTGGAGAGATAGAATATGGCTGCGAGTGCAGTTCCGCCAGCTTTCGCGGCGCTATCGAGCCAAGATTCATTGCTGGCGTCCTCTGGAAATAGACCAACCGACCCTAACGGAAAGCATCCCTCTGGCCTTCGTAACTTTGAAATCCTCGCCGGGTTTACGAACGATACCGTTTTGATTGGAATAATTGGCATTTTAGTATTTGAAGCACTTGGTCGTCTCTGGAACCCCACAGCGCTGCAGAAAACCACCAAAAGATTGTTATTGCCACTTTTGGGCTGTTGGTGAACCTCGTGGGCATTTTCGCATCCAATCGCGGCCACGAAGGTCACTCGCATGGACATTCGCATAAACATTTGCTCGCACTCACACATGCTGGAAATCACTGATTGTGCGGGGGAGATTATGATGACATGAAGGGCGTTTGTCACCATACCTTTGCCGATACTTTAGGATCGGTCGGTGTGGTGTTTGTGACCCTCTCGTCAAATTTCCCCAAATGGGTTGGATCTGACCCGGTCGCATCTATCATTATTGCTGTGTTCATTTTCTTGTCTGTGAAATACACAGCGTCGACACTCTTGCTCTCAATGACCGAGTCCAAAGAAAGGAAAGTCCGCGACGCCCTCGGTAAATTGGCAACAGTACCGGAAATTAAGTCATTCACGACCCCTAAATTCTGGCGCGACCCCTAAATTCTGGCGCGACTCTTCGAGTCAGGTATGCGGTTACAGGCGTGTTCAGATCCATCGAGGCGAAAGCGGCACCCATATCAAGAAAAAAGTGGCTCAAGTATTCGAAGACTCCAAATTCAAAGTGCCAATACAGATCGAAAACGACCATGACGAATGTTGGCATCGCAACAGCAGTGTCATTTCCGCGATGAGGTTGTAGATTTGAAGGCTGTTTTAAACGTGATAAGAAGGACTTCATCGGAGTGCTGTGCGCTCCCCAAGAGATTGTTAGAGCTGACACGGGCGCCGCATTCCACCTCGCGGTGCCAAAGGTAAATATGTTCATCCTATCTGAAAGCCATACCGAAAGGGGCAGCTGACTTTGGAATCATTGGCTGCTTTCGGATGGTCATCTCTCGCGATGTAGAATTTTTGATCCTAGCCTGTTTCCAAGTACGAATTGCCACTTGATCCTCCGACACTCTTCCGAGGATCAACCTGATTGGCCGCAGGCGAAGTACGAGCTGAGATATGTCATCGAAACGCGCCGTTTAAAACTATTTTATTTGATACCGTCGATAAACAATTTTACTCAGATTGCAAAATTTACCAATGCGCGATAGCCACAGCTGCCGCATCAATCGATTAAATGAATCATGCGATTCGTCCGGAAATCATATATGATTGATCTATCGGGTGATGTCACCAAAAGTAGAAGTTTTAGTACTCACCATTTTCTCTGCAGCTCAATCCACTCGATACGCCACATTCGAGTTAGACCGAGTGAATTGCACGTCAAGTGAGCTGACTCGCACTTTCAAATAAACAGATATCTTCTCCGTTAAATTTCTTGTGTGACCTTGCCTTTGCTGACACTAGCTATGGCTGCGAAAGATTGGAAAGCTGCGGAAAATGTTCGGCGGCTGCCAAAAACTGGAGAGGCTGCGAAAGAAACGCGCCCTCTTGACAACTCCCTTCAGAAGAGAATGGGCGACCTTTCAATAAACAGCGAAGCTCTAGAGAACATTTATGCAAATCTGCCACCTACACCTACCGGTTTGAATCATCCCTTCATCCCCGATGAGAGCCCCGTTATGTGTTTTGCTAATCCATCTTCTGGTTACGTGCCATGGCTTGTGCCCTCTGGTGCCGACTGCGGATACATTGGCAGGCTCGACGTTAGAGCCGGAGGCCCTCGTTTTTGCATTTCGAACATCTACGTTTCTCGAGTTCACGCAAAAATCCAAAAAGAAAACGACTGTTTCTATCTTCTGGACTGCGACCTGGGGTTCGGTACCCTTGTGAACGATGTACTCGTGACTGAGCGAGTTAAGCTTAAGAACCACGACGTAATTGGTATTGCAGTCCTTTGCGACAGACAGGCGAGGCGGGCACAGCTCGTTTCTGATCAACATTCTGTCCACACAACTTTGAAATTCCTGAATTACGTGGTGGCACACAAAATCCGAGTAAAAATGCAACTAGGGGTTCTACTGTTGATGAGTTTGCCTCCGGAGCCTGTTACAGATGGGCCGGGATTCGTCGATCGTAGATCCCTGAGTCAAAATCGTGTTGGGCTGTGATACTATCTATATATCTATGTTGATATCTGATGTCTTTGTTTGGTTTGATCTTATATTGTAAGTGTAATGGATCAGTTCTGTAGCAATCATAGAAACTTGCTAGTTCGAAGCAATCGGGACTGCGAAATTGCACTTTCTGACCCCTTTTCCCATGCGTTGATGACATGCGAGATATTCTGCGAATATAAGCACACTTTTCAATAAAACAATCTCGCCTTGACGTAGAGATATACACAGATGACAGAGCAACTAGGGCGGCGTGTTCTGAAGATGCGCTCAAGACCCTTGGAGGTGATGTGCGCCATCTCCAACCATGCCCTGCTTCATGCTCGTGGTATGAATGTTTACTTCTATTGACTCGCGTGAAAAAAATTGAAGAAGTAGCTGCGACTTCATTGGCCTCAGTCTCATCAACGACTTCGAGTCATCAATTTGAATCCCGCAAATTCTACTAATAAGCGCATGTTTGCCCAAGATCGCGCTGTAATCCAAGGGAAATGCGAATGCGTCGTCCTAAATCAAGGTTTTGAGGTATAAAGCACACCAATAAATGGCGACTGAAACATACGAGCCCTGTCACTTTCGGCAAATACATCATATCCTTCATTGCGATCTATTAGGAACCAAAGACCGACTAACCATAAACAGGTGGTTGGTGAGCATGTTGAATTCGAAAATGTCAGTGAATATGTTATTGCATTTGCTAGACAAGGACTCACCAATAGCTCGTCTCGAGCATGAACACTGCTTGTATCCGTGTCTGATGATGATTATCAGTTCACGGTAGAGTTTCTGAATGAGACTTTATATGAAAGCTCGTCTATTCAGGTTGTTCGGGACGAACTGAGCTGAGGGCGCTTGGGATCCTATTTCCCATTTCCGCCTCACCGTCGCTTTGAGGAGTAAGTGCCAATGGCGGGAGTTGTGGCTCGCGTAATTTGTAATCTACTTCTTCATTTCCTGATGCTGTTGACGCGCTAGCCAGCTCTCCCCGATGGATATGATCCCGACCGCTTCTTCATGGGCCACCTTTCCTCTGGACTTACAGATCATAAGCGATTTCAATAAATTATCGACGTTAACCAACCAGGGTTGGTGCTCAATCCAGTAATGAGCGATTTGGTTCAAAACTACGGATCGGCGATTTTGAGGAAGCAGCGATGTCGACAGACCCATGATGTCAAGAGATCAACGGTGGCGCCAAACACGGTAATCTCCGGTCTCATCCAAAACTGCAGATCGAGTTTAGATATTCTCAAAGAATTCAGCGAAGTGAACCGATCAGCGATGCTGGCAAATCTGTGATTGCAACTCGAGAACATTTCTAGTTGATCAATATCGGCGCCGAGTCGACTCGATGTTCGTGGAAATCCTACATTAAAATGGTATATGATGGCACAATCCTGTTTCGCCATATACCCAGCCCAATAGACCGAAGGAAGTGCCCAATTACATTGGTCTTTTCTTTCGATTGCAGGCGGATTTCCTCTAAGGAGGGTTGAGCCATAGTTTCTAAATCGCGTTCGAGGATTATTCACGTAGAGTCATCAGCTTGCCCTTGATAATTACCAGTGGTTGCCCTTGAACCTACCTCGTTATCAATCACCCTCGAGACTATGTCGTTTCCAAAGCCGTGAACATGATCTCAGCGTCACTCCCGGTAAATTCAAAAAGGTCCGTAAAAATGTCCCTTGTCCGCGTCCAATATTTTGTAAGCGAGGAGATCGAATCCTTGCCTCACATGCGAATCGCAGATTGCTAGCGCAACAAGCATGGCAAATCAAACATCATTCACAGCCTTGAGCAAGTCACCATGAGGCATACTCATAAAACTCAAATTTGCTCAAAGGACTCCATTATTTAATCTGGTATCTTGCGCAATGTTAAAGGATTGATGATTGCCACAGTACCGGCTACTTACACGCAGATCATGTCTAGTCACTTCAAGCCCGCTTGATGGCCAACAATACAATCAGTTTTCCAAAGGCACTTCTGGTTAGTAAAACAAATTCGAAAAATCCCTACATTCGTTTGCAGACAACTTCAATGCGTCGAGCGTCGAGAGAACAGCCCCTCATGTGTGTGATTCGAGATCGAGGCACCTACCAAGTCAAGTTCAAAAATGATATCCAGTCAGGGCCAGGGTCCGTTATCATCCTCCTTGTCAATTTTCCACGGCAATATTTTTTTTCTCATTCTCAGTTACTCCGACGAGGAGTTTCAGTGTGCACGGGTTATGCGCCGGCAGCTCTTAGAGATCAACTCTGGTTTATCTTCCACTAATGGTGTTGAAACCCGTCGCGCATTAGGTCTACTAAGCGCATTACTCCGCTCGCTTATTCCTCAGATATCAACTAGCCGTTTCAATGCCCCGGGCCCGGGACAGCTCGCTACTTTTATTGATTTGCAAAATGATTTCGAATGTAATCTTGCCTCTCATATGGTACAGTACTATCGATGGATTGTTGCCACCGGTCTTTGCCATGTCCGTCCCGATGACGTCGTGACATGTAATCGCTTGCTACAAGGTCTTTTACTTGTGCATCCCCGGTCGCGCTCCGTTTTCTCACTGCCTGAAAACATGTCTACCTTGCTTGCCCTCGTCTCTGGCGAAAACGCTCTCTATGCCGAACTCACAAAGAGTCACGTTATCGATTTGGAGCTTTCTTTCGTCCTGACAGTGATTCATGTTATACTAAAGAGTATAAAGAACTACCGTATTTTCGAACAATGCGGGGGTTGTCCTGCAATTATACATCTTTTCAAGCTAGCTCGATCACATCCGAATGAAAAACCCCACGGAAACTCCCATGAGGATGACGACCTTCTTGTTGGCCAGCAAAATCTAAACTTCAAAATAGTCGAGTTTTTGATTGTTTACATGGCCGATGAACTGGTATTGGATGCTGAAAACTGTCCCCGCAAAACTGCTACAGAGAAATGTACGCTATTCAGACCATACTTTGCCGAGATTGATTCTTTAGTTCAAAATTTGAATATATTGAAAGAATCTTAGGCCAACGCTGCTGCGCCTTCAGCTGACGAACTCATGCCACCTTCAGAACTTGATCATGCCATCTTGATTCATGAAGCTAGACGCTTTATGCTACTGCAAGACGGTGATTATGCTTCAGTTTTGTTCTCTTACTCTTTTGAGGGGGGATCGCGAACTAGTGGCATCGACCCGAAAAATAATGTCATCCCGTTCAACTTCGCGAGTATCAGATTGGGATTCATCGGTCTTGTTATAAGGGACAATTCCACCACCTTCAATAGATCCCCTCTCATATCCCGATCAGTGCAGACGACCACATTCATTGTTTGTATTATATCTAGTGTATTTGGAGATACACCTGTATTGTCTGCTTTACTCAAAATTATATACGCGGTGTAGAGCTCGACGCAATTTCAGGCGTCATTGGGCGGACGGTCCTAGGCTGCTGCGAGTTTAAGCATACATAATTCGAGCTTTTAGGCAATACGAGATGACATTGGGCGGGGGATCCTTGGCGACTATGAATTTATACAGGCCTATTCTTTGGACGGCTCCTATCAATCTTCTGCCGAGGTTGACGTGATTTTGCATAGTGCGAATTCCGCTTGATGAGTTTTACCAGCATGAGGGTGGTGTCCAGAAAATTCTTGATATCCAACTCCATACCATTTTATCGAGGACATCACATCCCACGTTCATCTTGGCTTCTACAGACTCAAAATCACCAACAATGTCATCCATCCCTCGCTAGCCACTAATTGATGATACTCGTCTTGCGAGCCACTTTCCAAGAAGCGGCGCACCGCGCTGAACTCGTCCTTGTGAAGAACTCCAAAACTGTCGAGGTGCATTAGAAAGTGGAAATTACCCAATGCCTTGCTTCCGGATTCGAGCCACAGTTTCATGCGCACCAAGTCTTGTACTTCCCAGAACCGATTTTCAATGGGGTATCCGCGTTCAGGGAAGAAAGGATGCGGGTCTTTTGGAAAGGAGCTACTGAGCAGGACCAATAAGAAATCCAGCGGGAAATGGGGCTTTGCATCCTGACGAACCTCGCGATGATATTCATTGATTTGCGAAAACATAATGTCGGGAACATAACGGGAACTGTCGCTTTCGAGCACCATCATTTGAGAAGGTTGTGTGGTCGCGCATACCATATCAGCTTCCACCAAGGCCTCAGCACTGGTGCTGACTTGATACACCATGGGTTCGATATGGCCTTTGCTGCTGCCTGACACAACACAAGTAACATATTTCGACAGAAACGTACCGGAGGCCAGGTGACTTGTCGCCAGAGGATGCTTGAGCTGAGCGCGTGCAGCCATAATAATCTCGAGCGATGATAAAAAGTACGAGTCGCGATGTCGCTTGCACAAAACACTGCCGTCGCCTTTCCCAGAATCGGTCAAGTCGGTGAATATTTGCCCAACAGGCACTAACCCCATTGAACTGGAAAGAGCAGTGATCCCATTCTCAGCAGGCCACTCGTCCAGAATCACTATACCATCAGCCTCGTCGTTTTGCGGAGGCTCAACTATCGCTTCAACGACCGCTTTGATTCCCAAGGGAACATCGTCAAATGCCTCATACCGTCCATACATGATTCCAAATCTTTGACATCCTGTTTGACGCCACGAGTCTATAAAGTCATCGACGATTCCACTATCTGCAAATTCAACGTGATCGACCATTCGAAACTTTTGTTGTTGCAAAGTGATCGGGCTCGGTTGACACTTGCTGCAGATGCCCAACGGATACGGACGATGGCCGTTGTGACACTTTCTATCAATGCAATAGTTTGGTTGTTCGAGCGGCGGCGTGTACAGCGTTCCGGAATTGCGGCCAGCAAGCAATTGCTTGACGTGGGCATAGAAGGAAAGGTGCTTGATGTTCTTTTCAACATGATAAGATTTATCATAGGGAGGTAATGGAGAACAGTAATCGCACATTCCTTTCTCTCCGTGACGACAGTATGAGCTGTGCTTGCGAGAGATCAAACCATCTTGTTTGTCGCGGATTTTATCAACCGATAAAAGTTGAGTTTGCTCCTTAGATGGCACAATAGAGTTCTCCTTCGTGGTAACGGCAATATCGGGGTGCTTTTCATCATATGAAACGTAAAGCATATCACCATTCTTGAGACCCAAATCAGCATTCGAACGGCCACATAAAGATGACGCGAGACTCTTGGGGGCAGATGGAGCGTCGCCTATAGAAAGCAGCTGCAAAGATGTGGACTCAGGGCCGAGGTACGATACCAATTGCTCAAGGGCAAGCAAAAAGTCATCTTGAGGGTCAACAATCACGCGATGCGTACCCTTTTTCGAGCGGAAACGAATGGTCAAGGCCATTGTATGTGTTTTGAGCAGTGGAAGCAGGGCAGTGGCACACAGTGGAATAGCGGTGGCGGGGTGTAATTTCTGTGCAGGCCTCCCTTCACGGTGCGAGGTGCTTAGATAATGTCAAATGACTAGGCAGATGCCGCGCTATATGTCTACATGGATGAATAGAGAAGTGAGAGGTATGAAGGGTGGCCCGCATACTTATCTTGAACTGTTTTCTTGAGGTACGCAGTTCGCGTAAAGTCAATCCGTGCCGTTTTTTTTGAAAAAGGTTTTCGATCATTTCCACACTCTTTTATTGGACATTTGCGTCAACCCGACGATCAATGAGATGCTTCAAGTGGCAAATCATTCATAGGAATTGACTGAGAGTGCATTATCTTTGGAAGGTTTTGAAAATGTTGAGCCAAATACAAAGTTTCCATACTTGGATTTCTTTGCAAAGGTCAAACGTGTTCTGTCGGAGAATTTTTCCTGATAGGCCAGCCCATCAGAAAGTTTGATGAATAGCAAGCTTGATGCAAACATCTAACGTCGGTCCAGAACATAAATCTTGATGCATGAAGCCAAATTGTTCAAAAGTGGCCGCGCCACCACTTTGAACAGGAGGCCACTTTTTTGATCAGCTCCTTGATAATCTTTATCGAGCAAGAGCCCTTCGTCTTCGCTTTCGACCTCGATTTGAGGACCTCGTTTGGCTCCCTTGGTTTTTCTTTCGAGTAATTTCAAGTAATTGCAATGCGTGTTAGTTTTGGAAGCCCGGCCCAATATCACTTGTTCATCTTCCAGCAACGACTTGCCAATACTCAGACGATATGCGAGTATGAGGTGCACTGGAACCACAATACTTATGCGGGGTCGGGCGCCAGTCGGAACTTTTGAATCATCAGCATTTATTTCGACAGTCACAGCGGCTTTCTGGAGGTCGATTGGATTGTCACAGAGTATGGAGCGCAAGTGCAGCTGACAGTCTTCGTTGATGATCTTATCCAAGAAATTGTTGGAAAGGCGGACCTGGAAATTCGACAGAGGCTTCTGGAGGCGTACGATGGATTGCGAATTCACCGATACTTCGTTTCCTTCTTTCGTATCAAGTCCCCCAACCTTTCGCACTATAACCTTCACAGGAACACAATTCCCATTTCCCGTACTTATGAATGTGATCTGTGGCGGCATAGAGGCTATTGTGCACCAAGTCAGAGAGCAATCGCTCAAATTCGAATCGAGTCACCCACGACCACGCTGACGAATTACGATGACTCATGAGTCATTCCACCGGTTGCAGATCGTCGATTGCTCAAAGAGCATATACTACGTCAGTGGTATGACCATGAAGCAGGGTAGGGTTCCGTGTGGCCAAATTCGTAAACTTGAACCCCGTACAGCGAAAACTCGTTAATGTGGTTTATCTATTTCGCTGGATTATGAAGTCGCGAATCTCTCCTATTTAGGCAATCCTTCCCGATTGGGGTGGATTTCGATAGGTCGGAGGGGTCGAGGTCCACAACCGAAGCAACCTCAGTGGTAGCTTTCTTCACCAAGAAGTCAAGCGTTACCGTTCAGAGGCCCGACTCTACGGCGCGAACACAACTTTGTCACGGAGAGGTCGTTTCGATTTTGGATGGTAGCCAGGTAAAAATTCTCTGTCAGCGAGAACTTTGTTCAACAGCACCGCGTTCTCGATCCAGCGTTCTGTACTAAATAACAGAGTCACTTCCACCTGGTCACCGGAATCATTCGTATGATCATCCAAATACTCCTCGACGAATCCTTTAATGGGATCGTTGATTGGGAAGGGCAGTACGTCCTCGTCGTCGGGGCATAAGAAACTTGTAATGCTCATTGCGTCCTCGCCACTACTGAGGTATGTAACTCAGTCACCTCGCTATCAAGTTTCGGTTATAAGAATGGCGTAGCCGGAGTCCTTGGCGAATCCGGGTCGAACAAGATACTCTTTTCAAAGCTATGCAATATAGTGGAAGAATTGACGTCATTCTTCCGAGCGTTTTCCAACCAAGTAATGGCGTCCCTGAGATTGAAGTTTGGCGCTTTAGCAAGCTTCGGTACATAATCGCGAAACGATTCCTGAGTTTCGAAGGTCAGGGGTTGCTCTCTCAATTGCTGCTCATGATACTTCGTGTTGTAGATGATACCCTGATCAAGAGGATGGAATACGCTCGTAGTATTCGGCGGGGGGAACTCTATCCGCTCGAACGATAAAGCGCGTTTCGAAACGCATCTATTTTCATCCTCACCCTCCCCCAAATCCCCCCGAAATCGGCTTCTTTAATTGGGGGCACATCAAAATCGACCACAGGAATCTTTCTCGGGCAAATAAAGACCAGAAACACATTGTCGCCTTCAAGACTCTCTCGAACACCGCTTAAAAGGAGATCGAAGGGGTCCTATCGAGAATGCACGCGTATGTTATATTTAAGGCAATAGTTGAGGTCGAAGGGAGCAGCGCGGCTCGTCAAGCATGAGTGTCGACATCGTAATAAATGGGTCATTCTGTCGAAATGCCTTTTAGAATGACCATCCGTTTCGATACTATTGATAAGAATCGCATATGGATCGTTTCTTCGAAATTGTTTCAACGTGTTCGATAATGCGAGTCGTGCTAAACTCTGAACCAGCGATCCATTCTTAGATAGCCCAGTTGGGCATTGGAGTATAGAGCGTATTTTAAACTATTGTGCACATTATAGACCAGCGCAGAGAGATTATATCCGGTGAAGTATATTCGTGAGATTGGAGGCAAACTCAACCCCGAATCCGGTTTCCAGACATCAATTTTGTGCCCTATTGTTGGTCACTCCATCCGCTAACTATTGTGTTCGAAATAACGCAGGATGGGTGACGCCAACTTCGACTCGGTTGCTGGTAAGGCTTTTCAATCGCGCTCAATTATGTGAGACCCGGTCAGTTTTAGGTTGCATTGGGCGGAATGCAACACTAATATTTTAAAACTTTCGAGCTGCATTACTTGTCGCGGTCAATGTCATGAACTGCACCCCACGTATTCATTTCTTGCGGACCAGATCGAGCTTGCAGTGGTGAAGTGAGTGTGTAATGTTATCTTCATTTGGCTGGAAATCGAATGTAGCAATTTATGCAACTCAAATATACCAAACTGGCTTCTGTGATTGGTGCATGCAACTAGAAGTACAGTTTCATTCTCCAGACATCCCCGGGTATAGCTTTAGCTCGAGATATATTGGAAATCAGAGTCCCTCCTAGTCTGATTTGAATTAGGGTCGGATAAGTGATCGAACCGGAACCATGTGCTTCCGATCACCAATTGGGCTGCAAAACAGCGATTTGCATGCGCGATTTAGCGTGGCCTTTTCATTCCTTGGCTATTGTTAACAGACCAAGGAAACCAACCAGCTCCTCTGAAATATATTCTTTGTGTTTCCTTTCAGTATCGCGAGACGGTGGCGGGCCGGCAACCTGTTCGACTTGATCAAGGTTCGATACGTAAACATCAATCTCTTCACATTTTGTAATTCTGCACCGAAATGCCGCATGTCCGTTGAAAATTTCACTTGGCGTTGCGTCTCCAAATGGCAAGTGGAGTCAATAGAGAATCTTTTTCAATGGTTGCAATTCACCTCGATGATCAACAATAGTGAAGAACGCTCTCCTCCCAGAAAATATAATCGAGAATTGAGAGACTCTCCATAAAGATTTTAGACTTGAGGGGACAAAGAATTAGTCGCTTATTCTTGTGTTGGTTGCTAACGCCCCTCCATAATATTGCACACCCACAGTGAAGCGATACACAAAATCTTTTTCGTAGCTCCCCTTTGCGGGAAAGCGGCATCGAGATTGCACTATATCTTAGAACGAGGGAGCGAAGTTGGCACCGTTTTAGCATAAGCTTATCAAGCGTCATATCGAAACGAGCTAGGGCGTCGATCTCTTTAAAAGATGGAAGGGTCCCGGCCGGGAACAGTCAAAAAACATCAACTCTGCGTGCATGCAGTTATGCGCCAGAAAAGTTGTACCGTTTTAATTTTTTATTGGTTTTTAGATGTGCGTGTATTGCTGATATTATTCGGATTAGACACCAGGTTCGGCCGCCTCTTTCTACTGGCCTCAAGACTATGATCACCTACGGGTGATCTCAAATCTTCTCACTTCCCTCGCAAGGTCCGCCGAACCAAGCTCGAGATCCCGACTGACTTCAATTTGTCGCCTACACTCGTCTGTCCCAAGATAGTCGACGTACCGGCTGATGGCGCATAAGATGACGTCGGGAGCGGTGGTGTTCGCGATCAATGTTGTCAATGTGAGAGAAAATGCATAAATTCAGAATAAGATACAGCATTCATCCGCGACGGGGCAACGGCTGTAGATATGTATCGCAATGTTGCACTCGTCCAGGCGTTTGTAAAGAGCGCATTCGCGAGGAGGGAAGTGAGCCCTTATTCCGAGACATACCCGATGTAGGACTTTGACAGAATTGGGAAGTGCTTGCGACAAGGGCTTGATTCGTTTCCAGAATTTGGTCCACTGTTCCGTGGTGATACCAAGGTCGCTCCACAAGGAGGCTGTGTCGGCTGCTGACTCATCTGCATTTTTGCGGTTGATGTTACGGAAGGACTGCTCATTGACGGGGTTACCAAAGACGTCGGTGACTCCCCTGAGACTATTCTCCAATGCCTGGTTGCTTGATAAATCTCCTTTACGGCTGGCCAGCGGTATGGTCTCGAGCTCATACGAAAGGTCTGGCGTCAGTACTTGCGTCCAAACTAGTTTGATCCATGATTCGAAAAAAAGTGTTGCCATTTGTTTCGAAAATATCGGACGCTGCAATGTTTTCTGTTAGGATGCCGCCATCCTTCCGTACGAGGATGGCGTCCCATGGCACTACTTCAACAGCTTCGTAGTTATAGGCCTCGGTTAAGAATACCTCATGTCAGCGGCTGTGAGACATGGACCTGACGGTGAGCCAGCCCGTGACCGGAAGACGGACAGAAAAGACATATGGCATGGCCAAAAATAAATCATCTCGAAAGCCGGCGAATCACAGCGCTTGGGGCTGGAAATCCTGGTCGAAAGCTACGAGCAAGTATTATCGCTTAGAATCGACCCCTGACCATGTTCTTTTCCCCATATAAGTGCTGTTTCTGAATAATGTCCATTCGGTGGGGCATAAATGTCGGGGCGTGGGTTTATGGAAAGTGTTATCAATAGCAATAGTAGTATGAGTGAACCATGCATATTGCAAGGCACCGCAAACACGGTAAATCGTGATCAGTTCTCTGGGCAACAACGCCTCAAATCTGAGTAATGCAAAAAGGCAAAAATACAATTCTCAAGCAATTGCATATGCAGCTTGTCGGGACAGCATTGCTAACAAATTTGATGCGAGGGACAAAGTTGCTTGGCGCAGGAGGTCTTGTAAGTTCGATGGACCGAGGAGGGTGGGGATCGCCATCACATTTTTTTCCCTCTCGCACTACGGGCCCACGATAAAAGTTAGCCGGTTCCGGAAAATCCAAGATTAGGAAACGTGATCAAATGTCAAAGATATGATGGCACCGATTCAACAACAGCATTTTAGCCGAGGCGTTGATTGAAACGAGAGAGGCTAGCCGAGTGCCTATTATTAGTGAGGATAATATTATTGATATTTTTTTTTTTCACTCTCAAATTTTTGCTTAATCGGACTCACAGCAGTGGGCGTAGACGTTACCAAGCATCTCTCGGGATTCCCTGTCGCCCTCCAATTCCACTAGAAGGCCCATGCCAATCTTCCTGGATTAAGAGCTTGAGCACGACTCATATTGACGTCGGCTGTTACAACGACTGTAATGGCGAATGTTTGTAAGTGAATGATTGCTTAGCTTACTTAGACTTGGAATATGGTATGTGGGTATGCTATGAACAAACAGGCAGTAGCAAAAGCATGGCGTCGCATCACGGTCGCACAAAGATAAATGTGCCGGAGCGTCAGACCAAGAAATTTTCAATAAAAGCTCTCGGCCTTCTACCACTCGATGCTTGCTCTGCTGCCTCTTTGTCATGGTACGGCAAAATATATATTCCACCGGCCTCCCAAAAGCCCCCGAGAATTGAAAATTAATATACATGACAGTCGCCCCATGGCGATCAGTGAGTAGATAAACACTTTAAATGTCCAAATAGTCGTTGATCACCTCTTCGTCAGACTTGTCTCCAGCTTCCCACCAGAGAGCGCCCGGGCCTAAATCGGAGGGCGCGTCATCTAATAGCATACTGATTGGGTGATCATCCACTGATAACTCCGGATCGGCTGGTGCTGCGGACCATGAAAATAAATAGCAAGAAGAGTTAAGGGCGCGCAACACGACAAACTCGACCACTAGTGCCTTTCATACCGAGTCAACCGGCTTTCATTGTGCTTCTATGCTATAAATCCCAAACAACAAGGAGAAAATAAATTTCAATGTTGTCAAAGACAAGCAGAGCTCTAACAAAAGCCGGGCGTCTCGATTAAGACATTAGTGGGCGCGCTGCCTGCACAGTTTTGCGTAGCGGCCTGTAACATTTCATTTCTTGCCATCAATTTGGAATACAAAATTGCTGCTGAATTTTGCCCCAATAAACCGAATCCGAAGCTGGTGGTTGCGGGCGACTCCATGTTCAATATCAATGAGTTGGCGGCAGATGATGCGACTGGCAAGGGGGAAATTTGCGGCTCTACATCGCCGTCAAAAGTATTCCCTTGCTCAAGACCATACGTAAGATGAGCAAGCTGATTCTGGTAATAGAATTCTGCTTCGGGGTATTCACTCTTAACAAACAGATCATGGGAGTGATGTGGTTGGCAGATCTCACTGGAGAGTTGATAATCTGCGGCCAGTGGACTTTGAAAGTGCCCAGGGGCCAAGTCCTGATCTGGGTTCGACCAATCCTGCTTTGTGGTGTAGATACCGGTTTCTTCCGGCGACGCAGACGACAGCATCATCAGAACCGGCGACAAATAATTGTAGGGATCTTGAGGTGGCTGTGCAAACGAAGAGTTTGATACCGGCTCCTGCTTCCGCTGACGCTTCCGTTGAGTCGTTTTTTCGGTGAACGACAGGTTAAGGTCAGTTTGATCAGAGATAAGAGCATCAGATTGATCGTCGTCTTCGTCATCACGTTCTGGCTGAGATTGCATGTTGCTATGAATTTTCTCACGCAATTCCATGGTGTCACGAAGTGTAGACTCAACGAACTGAGCCTTGGTGTGTCTAGGCAACAACGCAAGAGCCTCCAGCAAATCCTGTTGCAAGACGGAGATATTGTGTTCCAAGTCCACGGTATAAGCTTCCAAGTATTCGACGTGCTTGCGCTTTTTCTCGCGAGAAGCATGGGCGGCACGACGGTTTCGAAGGATGCGCTCTACGCGGCGTTGCTCCTTTTCAGCCTGTGTCTTTGCGCGCTTGCGAGGAGGCAATGTGGTGCAGGGGGCGGCCGCAACGGGGTCCACCAGAGTAGAGACGGATGCTGACATATGATAGGGGCGAGGTTATTGAAAGAGCTTGACGCGGTCCTAAAATGAACAAGTCTAAGCCTCCCTGGAGAAAGAAAAAAAAATGCAGGACAGTCGTGTGGCGGTATCAAAGAAAATGCGACAGTTAACAAGTGTGAAGTGGAGGAACTTGATCAAGTCGATTGGATGGGAACAAAGAAGTTTTCTGATAATTAGAAACTGCGGATACGAGACGCGGGCGGTCACTGAACTTTATATACTTTTCCGCGGACGGAGGGGAGTGGGGGCGACGGGTCGCTTCGAGCATCAGTGCCAAAGAGAAATTTCATGCACTAACGCATGCATTTGCAACTCAATTTAATTGGCCACAAAGCCACAAACCCGCGCCAGTAATTTGCGCCTTGGGGGTACCTGGGTCGGCTCTGACACGTTCGGGAAATTTTGCCTGATTCGGAAATGTGAGAGAATTAATATAGCAGCTGTGAATGGTACCCGCACGTCCGATACTGAGATGGATTTTTCGGAAAGTTTCGGATTGAAGGCTGTGATTTCTTGGCGCCCCTAATTCATCTCGGCCTCAAAGTCTCGCATCAAATTCGATTTGGCGCTTGACACGCTGTCTCATGTCTTAAAAGGCCGGCGATCATGTTCGGAAAGTAATGGCCGGCTTCGGCGATTCGAATTTGAGGAGGGAAGTTTCCCCTTGAAGATTAAGCCTCGTTCCATTGTATCACTAGAATAACTGTGCTCAATTCTCGGCGTTACATGACTGCCAATTTTCACCTAGGGTAACCTTAAGGTATTACTCTGAATATCACTCGATACATTGACCGGATAAGGGCCTAGGTTTTTTTTTTGGTTCCCCGATGATATATATCTGCCGATGCAGGACTCGCGGGCCAGTTGATTTCCTTATAGGGAAGGTAGACAAGCTTATGCACGCGCTGACTCTAGTCCCATATTTTTCTAGTGGTGAGGGTCTATTATATTCAGGCCCGAACCTCCAGGTTGCAAAAATCAATTCATTCAATGACAATGTATCACCAGAGTTGCAGAGACGAGTATTTCTCAGTCGCATTTGCTGGACCGCGTTGGTGACTAGAATTCCCTTTCTGCATATCCAATCTATCCAGGTACGCGGCGGCAGAATGCCGTGTGGTCCGTCTTCTGTCGATGTGTCGGGACCAAAGCCCCGCAATCATTCTATTCAATGACTTCTTCGGGGTATTAATCACAATTGATGTTCGGGATTCAATAATCTTTCTCGGGACTTCTACCCCGTGCCCTAAAGAATCGATAATCCCGGGAGTTCGGAATGATTCTCCCACTATCTTGCCCTGAATCGTTCCGGAGCCGCCAGGGCAAATGAAAGAGTTTTTTTTCTGAGGAGTGAGCCTCTTTAGCCTCAGCCTATAACAGTTCGCTAACGTTACTTTGGACAAGTTGAATGTTATCTGAGATCAGCCGCCGACTCAGGGAATAGGCTACGAAGTATTCCGTGATGGATGGACTACCGCAATTCTTCAATATGTCACATGCTAGCTGTCCCGTTATGGCGGATATGAGAATTTTTCGCGCTTTTAAACGTGCCAACTGTGACAAGTTGCCATGCTTCATGAGCATCAAACCCGAAGCCCCACTTATATCAATTGACGCATTGTCACTTGTCTTGAGTCGACCCGATATTCGGCTAGAATCAGTTGTTGGGGCCAAAGCACCTGATCATTATGCGCGACGCGAAAAAGAAATCACAAACTTGTTACCACCGGATCTCAGACCTTCGCTGCGTGCACGTCGTCTAAACTTCTATCGTGGATCTAGGCGAACAGATAGATTTTGCTTGGTGCAGCATTCAAAAGCATCGTGGGAAGCGACACAATTTTGCAGCATATTTCATGCTCCCTTTTATTCTCGCCCGCCTTAAATCTGTCCCTCGCATATTGATCATAAGTTAAAACCTGTCTATCATTGATTTCGCCTCGAGTCCGGAACCCGATAAATCCGGCTCTCAACTTTGTCTGACCACAAAAGTCTTGACGCCGGCATAGATCGCTGGTGACGGCCGCCATTTTTAGCGACACACTGCAGATCCACAAGCTGCCTACATCGAAAAAAGAAATCACACGCTGCATCAAAAAGAAATTTCGGTTGCCCTTACATTTTTTTAGATCGCTTGTTTGATGGAAGCAAATTTTTTGTTTAGATTCACAAAAGCTAAATACCAACAACTCGAATAGGAACCATACTCTCGAGATGGATCGCTGGAGAGAATGCCACTTTCCAAACAAAGTTGCATTTGATATGCGCCTGTATACACAAGATATCAATAGCTGACTTTGAGCCGATTTCAAAATCGTGTGTACTTCCAGCCTGTGCTAAGACGTTTGAGGCTCAGTTCTTACGATTTTGATTGATTGGTTCGAGATAAAAGTAGTTGCGAGCACATTTCTGCCGGCCACAAGAGGAATTGGCAAGCCGCGGACACAAGTTTCTTACTCAATTTCGGTCATAGCATCCTCCTATCATAAAAAGCCTAGATATAGTGGTCTATTGAGCCGAGGTGCATGAAACAAAGCAATTGAGCGGCATGCAACATATAATCTTTGCCTCAATAAGACCGAACACAATCGGACGCGGGGCCAACTCATGCCTCGCTCGGTTTGGAAGTCTTTTACCTCAAGAGTTTGATAATTATCCAAAGCGACCCCACGTACTTTGGCCTCGCTATTGATAAATCCGGATTTTTTAACCATTTTCAGCAGTGGCCAAGATTGCTTTATATTGTCAAAGGGCGCCTTCCCTCAACTATTCCGGGCCGAGTCTCTTTTCGCCGTTACCGCTTCTCGGTATTTGATAACCTTTTGTTGTTCATGGGATCGGTCCATTGTGCTTGGCCAACGTTATTGCTATGGGCAACTGGCCAACGGGGTCTTGAGTATATCCCTTCCACAACGGCATAACTATAAATTTTCCGCCTGCGATTGCTCTCTCGTTTGCAACTGCTCCATTCACATAGGATTGGCGCGCCTAAACCTTGGGCATTGCCATGCATCTATCAGCTCTGTCAATGTCTTATGCCAGTGTGGTAGTCGCGCACGTTCTCAACATCTCCGGCATGCACTCCCGCACAACTCGCGTTTTCTCCTACACCACCCCAAGTATCGGATCATCATTGAAACGGGAGTTTCAAAAGTGATACCAAGACGACCGCAAAAGCGGAGGCAATCATGCCGTTCCTTGCTTCATGTATCCGTGCCAAAGTCATTTTAAAACCTTGTCTATCCGAACTGCTTAACCATCCCAAACATCCCGCAGATGGTTACGGCAGCTAATCCCGATTGACCTGCAGATAAATTGCTGTGCATACAGTGGCCGATAAGCGATAATAGACGTAATTTTTTTTCCTTGATTCTCGATCCAACCACACTTGGCCTTAGTGGTTTTGAAAATGACTTGTAAACCTAAGGTATTAGTGGTTGGTTCAGGCGGCGTGGGCTCGGTGACCGCATTATCGCTTTGGTGGCGAGGTTTACTGGAAGTCACGTTGGTTGTTAGGTCGGACTATGACCTTGTCAAGGCGAAAGGGATCGAATTTCAATCGTGCTCATATGGTCATGTAAAGGGCTGGCGGCCTCACAATTTGTCTGCAAGTGTGAGTGATGCTGCTCGTGACCATGGGCCTTTTGATTACGTTGTACTCACCACCAAAAATATCCCCGATGGTCCCATAAAGTGTGAGGATATCGTGCGTGACGCAGTCACACCTGGCGTCTCCACCTTGATCCTTGTTCAGAATGGGATCGGGATAGAAAAGGCAATGTACGCTGCTTTCCCCGGAACAATAGTTTTGTCAGGCGTGCAATTGATCGGCTCCAGCTACGAAAACGGCATTGTTGACCATAAGGGTGCTGATAACTTGAGTATTGGCGACTTTGCACCTGAGGGAGCCCGTTCACCAAGATCAAGCGAAGTTATGAACAAATTTGTGGAAATCTATCAAAACGATGATGGATTAAATGAGATCAAAATCGACGATGATCCGCAAGCGTCGCGATGGAGAAAATTGGTTTACAACGCTGCGTTCAATGCCATGTCTGCATTAGCAGGAATCGATAATACCCGATGTCAAATTGCTGCAGGCTCAGATTCGCTTATCCGGCCAGCCATGAGAGAAATCATCGAAATCGCCAAAAGCGAGGGTGTGGAGATCCAACCGGAAGTAATGGACCTCTTTTGTCATCTTGGAGATGGATTGTTCTATACTCCGTCTATGGGCATTGACCGCAAGAAGGGACAACTCATGGAGATCGAGGTCATTTTGGGTAATCCATTGGCCACTGCTAGAGCGAATGGCGTCGAAACACCTGTACTCAACACGCTCTACGCCCTCCTTCGCATGGTCCAGTTGGATACTATGGAAAAGCGCCATCAAATAACCATTGAAAAGAAGGATTATGCTGGCAATTCCGATGACTATCAACGCATTTTCAATGAGAAACGATATGGGAAATCTTGTTGATCTTTACTTGCTTTTCCAACAATCCACTCAATATTAGCAACAATTTGCATATTTGTATATTTGAGTAATCCCCTGTATCGCGCATAGTCCGTAATGGGTTCGTTCCTCTCAAAGAACAATCGTAAACTAACGCCATGTGCAAAGAATAAACCCATTCAAAGAGTGAGACGTATCCCCGTCTTCTCGTTGAGTCATTTCGGGAAATCCCACATATCGCGCACATCTATCGCCCACACGTCGTGTCAAAAGTCTCAGAAAACTTGCTATCAATCGCGCTTTTCGATCTCTCATAAATTTCGATTGCTTGACCCGAATACGTACATTGCGTATTGGTTCTGATGTGACCATCCGTTCACTCTAACTTTTCAAAAAATAGTCAACCTCCCCTCCATGAGAAGGTGACGCGGAATTTATGATTTTCAGTTGCTTGCACGAAGTTTTAAATTCCCGAAAAATTCTCATCAACCGCGTTGACAGCGAAAATTATGAATCACTGGTCTTACTGGACAATCAGATGAAGACCGATTGGAAATGTTGCCGATTTAACTCTCAGGCAAGGGGGCGTGGAGGTGTCACGCTTCTCTGGCTGCAAAAAAAAACTCTGAATTTTTTGAGTTCAAGAGTAAGGCTCAATCTACAACAAATATATTACAATCTGAACCAAGGTGCCATTGTTAGAGGTTATTGGAAATATCTAGATGATCCATCCTGCGGCCAAAATCATGGCTTGTGCGACGAATAATCCCCTCATCGTCCACGGGATATAAACGGTACCGGCCAGTCCCAGTTTCGCACTTCCCTTTTCCTCTGTTTGGCTTTCCCTAGCGGGCCCTGAATCCAGATCAATGCCTCCATCGCTTTTATTCGAGTTCGGGAATATCGCATTGTTCAAATCAACGAAGAGTCCTCTCGACTCCAAATCGGTAATGATTTGACCTAATGCATCAGAAAAAATCCCGAGACTGCTTGTGCTCCCATTCAACATGGCGCCAATAACCTCAGGCGCCAAATCTGTTTGGCTTATGATGGCCGATATTGCCGGTGTCAAATTAATGTCCAACCCTCCAATAGCTCCCAAGGCATTGGTCTTTGCAAAATCAGTGCAAAATGTGCCCACGAGATCTACATACAGTTCGTTCAAAATAAAGCGCTTTATTGTGTAGACGAGAACCCCAGTATCATTCAAGGCTTTGAATGAATCGAGAACCAATTGGGAGAAGAACTGCGATTCAATCACTGTTCCGGCCATCAGAAGGATAAAAGCAATCAGAGTAAATGAAGTGGGACCGGAGGGATTGGAACTCAGTGTTGTCAATGAGGTACTGTGCGAAATGACGCTTCTGCTGACGCTGGGCCGTGTTGATCTTACTGAGCTGGTCGGTGTCATACGCAGCAAGTTCACATCGCCCGTTGCCAATTTCGTTGATTGATCAGAGCCGATTACTGACTCGATTCGCGTCAGGGACTTGTTACCAATTTGAAGTACGCCTCGTCGAGACCTTGGGGCCACAGGACGCAAAAAGTGATGCAACACAAACACAATCACATCCATATTGCTTTCAATCACTCGATAAGTAATGTCTGTTATTGTGCCCCTGATGGTTTCATCCAAAAGCAAACCATCCAACACACTATACCCCAACCCCGATTTGTCTAGTGATCTCAAAATATCAGAGCCATTGATTTCGAGTATCGAGTTCATCAACCCCAGAGAATTCTGATTGATAGCTGCAATGACTTCTTCACCCGCCCAGTCAGCAGCCGATTGGACTTGAGCAGAGTTTGCCACCAACTCGTCTAGAGTTGTCCACAAAATCCCCGTTGAATTTATTGCAAGCACGATCGAGTTATACGGAGAAGCGTCCTTTTTGGCGCCAACCATTACCGGAGATACAGGATCTCTAAAGTAGTGTTGCTTGGGCCGTCTTATCGCTGCAGACGTATCGGAGGCGACCAAGGATATCACCTGAAGAGCATTCCAGCCGAGCAAAGCACATACTGAGAGCCAATTGAATCTCATTGATTCCAAGACCTGTACTTCAAGTTTCTGTGTGGTAGTATCCGTATATAAGGAAAGATGAGCGTTGCACTTTCCTCAAAAATTATCCCCGAAACATTCGAGTCCTCCCGGGGGTTCGGTATCCTTGAATCACTATACTTGCCCAAAGGGTGGATTTGTGCAACCTAGAACTGTATCCATTGAATGAAATGCCAAATCCCATGAAAAACATCAAGTTGAAATCAATCAGAATAAGCCCAGTTCTTCGAACGCGTATCAAATGAGGTCTATCATATTGGCCTTGACTGTCGCTTTATCAACTGCTGTACGATGCGGCCGGTCAGTAGCGGAGCAGGACCTGCCGGGAAATGTATATGGTTCCCTATTCACAAGCAACCATAGCGCAGGCACTTTAGATGATTCGCCAAGACTACATCAAGACCCAACCATAGAGACCGACGTTTCATCTGCCGAGAAATTGTTCAAACAAGTTTTCAGCTCCAACATTGTTTTCAGGGTACTCGACGAAGTCGCTTCGCTGGATGTTGAAATGAGCAACCTCGGTAACCGGATAATAAGGATTTTAGACAATGACCCATCCAAGCCACCTAGTCTCTTAGACACGAGCAACCTCAATATCAGCAAGATCATTCAAGGTGTTATCACCAGCGGTCTCATAGAACTGACACTATCGGGATTACTCATAAATGATACCAATCGAGACATTCTCGCTGCAGACCTGGGGAGAATTTTCGTGGAGAAAACCTGGATTTCCATGTGGATATCAGATGCATCACAAGGAGGCACACTCACATGGGACTATTTATACCGCGTGGTGACGGAAACCAAGAACAAGGCCAACTCCAGCGAAACCATAACTAACTCGAATCCTCGTGAATATGAAAAGGAACTCACTGTGAAAGTTCGCTCTGATTCATCTGAGACCGAGGGTCTGGCATCAAAGTTCTTTCGCCATTTTAGTCTGCAGCTTGTTGCACTGCAGGTGACTGCCGATGGGGCACTCAACTTTGCAGTAGCACTTAACAATTCAGCGATCGTGGCACCACTCTGTGTGAAACTCTTTGGCTCGCAATCATTGGCAACGATCATCTCGCACTTATCAAGTCAAGTATACCATCTGGGAGTGCTATACCAATATGACATTGGCACATTTCACAATAACGTGAGGGATCTGGGGGTAATTGCAGATTTTTTTCAGGTTTCATTGACGCATAAAGTGTATGAACCGCAATTGCGCAAGCTATTCTATTACTGGTATACTCACGGAGTATATAAAGGAATTCAAGAGGGGCTTTATGGGCCTCATCCAGGAGATGATCATTCTGAGAAGAACGTGTTGGGATGGTAATCAAAAGTTGATATATTTTGCTGTCTGTATCCGCCCATTTTTCCGTCGTCCAGTCGCCAACGTCGTTGTCATGCTCCCCATCTAAAGATTTTTTTTAATTTGAATCAATTTTTAAGTCAATTGTTTAAAATGCTTAGTCCTCTCTGACATCCTCCTGTTGAAATTGTAATTCGAGGCGTGCACTGCGTCATTTTGTACCCCGTATTGCGTAATTTGTACTCTTGTCGCCTCTTCTGCGTTCCGTGTATTGTAGCATTCCTGTCTGCTTCATATAGCGCCTCATGAGCGTCTATACAAGTAGCATCATCCATGAGGCCGATTCGGTCCTCAACAATCGCCCTTCCCTTCCCATCAATATGGGTACATGTTCAGGCGCTGATCAATCGAACATGTGTCATGGTCATGGTCATAGTCATGATGATGCCGGGGTTGACCCTGCCATTGGTTCAGAGGATATGCCAGTACTCAGGCATCGATGGACTCTTTCTCACGCCATTCTTTGTGTCCTTCCAGCGCCATCGCTTAACTTATTGTTCTGCGGAACTCAAACTGGCTGTATTCTTGTTTACGACTTGGATGCTTACTCCCTCAAATACACCATCAAAGGCGGTGACGTCGACCAATCTCATTCCATTTTATGCATGGAAATAAACCCCGAGGAAACTCATTTGTTCAGTGCTGGAAGCGACTCGCTCGTGAAGGTATGGGACATTTCATGCTGGAAGATACCAGCGGCTCCAGAACCGCCCTCCACCAATTCTGTGAATGCTGATATCAAACATGATGCCGATGAATGCACAGAGCCATACTGTGCATATATAATCTATACGATTGTGGATATAGGTGATATCTTCTCCATTGCCTGGTCCTCGAAGCTTTCCACCCTTTTCATCGGTGCCCAGAACGCGGCTATTGTATGGTGTCGTGTTTACATTTCAAGCGCAAAGCACTCTCATACTTGCAGTGAGCTCCGCATGCCCCACTTACGTTACGATAAGTTCTTCGATTCCAAGGGTCCCGGTGGATCTGTGAACGTTGTTCAGACCAAACATGAAGAATGGCGAAATACAGTTGATCATACTGGGAAACACAAGTCAACGCTTGTAGAGGTCAACCAGGACCACTGTATACCCTTTGCTCACCACGGTTTCGTCTACTGTATGGAACTCTCAAACCATGATTCGCCTCAAGGCCCAGTGTTGTATTCTGGTGGTGGAGATGGATTCGTCAACGTTTGGCAGCTTACTAGACAAGGAATTGGCGAACTCAGCGTCACGAGGATCCACTCTCTCGACAATGAGGAGCCTGTATTATCGATGCTGCAGTCCAATTACCTCTATGTGGGGCTCTCGCATTCCATTATAAACATGTGGGACCTCACGACGTATCAATTGATCAGACTGTTCAGGCCCGCCAACTTTCGCGCCAATGATGATGCGTTGAGTCTCGCTATCGATAATGGCTTCATTTACAAGGCTTCCAACATGGGCGGATTATCGATGTTCTCTCTCGAGCAAGTTAAAGCCGGGCGTGGCCTCACTCAAGTTCCCGTAAAGGCAATTGCATTCAATGCTAAGGATGCGGCTGTTGAAGAGTCGGAATCGGTTCTCGCTGTGAATGTATTCACCAATGAGCGCCACAAGACTTTCTTGGTCTCTGGTGGAACTTTATGCCTTGATGTCTGGGACATAACCGCTAACCATCGGAGAGACAGCGATTCCACGTATCCTAAGGACTTGATCAAACGTGGCCTGACCCTCTTCTCTGACTATAGCAATGAAAACTTGTTAAGTTCTCTTGCAACATTCATCTCTTTCAAAACCATATCAAAATTGCCCGCTCTCTACTTGGAAGATTCTCGTCAATGTGCCCAGTTTCTTTCTCAACTATTCTCGGGATTGGGTGCACGACAGAACCAGCTCTTGCCGGTCGCGAATGGTAATCCAATAGTGTATGCGCGCTTTCAGAGGAATGTCAGAGGCAAATCGTTCGATACTCCTGCCAAAGTTTTATTATGGTACGGCCACTATGATGTTGTTGACGCCACTGATAATGAAGCGCTGGGCTGGAGCACTGACCCCTTTGTCCTCTCTGCACGCGACGGCAATTTGTATGCGCGTGGGTCGTCTGACAATAAGGGACCCACGCTTGCAGCAGCATTCGCAATAGCTGAACTCTATCAAAAAGGTGAATTACCATGTGACGTTGTATTCATCGTTGAAGGCGAGGAAGAATGTGGCCTGGTTGGTTTCCAGGATGCCATTCAAAATCATAAGCCAGTCATTGGCCCTGTTGACTGGATAATGCTTTCCAACTCATACTGGCTAGACGATGAAGTCCCGTGTCTCAACTATGGGTTGCGTGGAGTGGTCACTGCCAAAGTCACAGTTACCTCGGAGAAACCCGACCGGCATTCTGGTGTGGACGGTGGAGTTTCCAGAGAACCGACCATGGACTTGGTCCAGTTGCTTGCTACTTTGGTCGATAAAGAAAGCGGCCGCATCAATCTTCCTGGATTCTATGACGATGTATTGCCACTTTCCACTCGAGAACTCGAGATATTCGCTAAAATCGCACAAGTCTCTGCAGCTCACGATATCGAGACCCTAAAATCAAAATGGGCCACCCCGTCATTAACAGTTCACAAACTAGTGGTCTCTGGTCCTAATAACAACACTGTGATTCCACAGACGGCCGAGGCGACATTATCGATCCGTATTGTTGCAAACCAACAGGTGAATGATGTGCGAGTCGCTCTAGAGACCTATCTTGGTGAACAATTCCGCAAACTCAAGTCGCCAAACAAAGAGATTGTCGATGTGTTCCATTCTGCCGAACCATGGCTCGGAGATCCAGAAAACCAAATATATAGGGTACTACGCGAGCAGATCAAGGAACAATGGGATATCGAGCCTTTATTTGTGCGTGAGGGAGGACTGATTCCTTCCATCCGGTTTTTGGAGAAGTGTTTCAATGCTCTGGCAGCGCAGATTCCTTGCGGACAAGCATCCGACAATGCGCATTTGAAGGACGAAAAATTGCGCCTCTTGAACTTGTACAAATTGAGAGACATTCTCAAAGCGTCTGTGAGGGAACTTGTGTAGGTACATATTTCCATGGATATATAATCAAGATGCTGTCAAATCGCATTCGTAAATGAATACGGACAAAACAAACAACTCGCAAGCTAGTGCTACAACATTCATAGACATGTAAAGAATATATAAATCCTGTAACCTACAATCAATGATCAGCTTCCTCCAAACAGAATAAGACTGCTGATTCGCTTCACATTTGCCTGGCCAATCGTTGTCGATCATTTTCATCGGCTAGAGACAATTGCAATGCTTGTTCCAACATCTGCTGCTCCAAAAGATCGATATGAGGCCTGCTCACAGGCGAAGGCGAATCCCCGTCTCCAATCAACATGTTGCTGGCATGGATGGCACTGGCCGCCGCAGCTCTGCGCGAGCGCTTGTTTCGGGCACTTGTCAATTTCTGTTCCCAATTGGGCCGGATATGGTCGATGGTTACTACTCTGTCAGACTGTACCGAAACCGAGATATGACGAGGCCGGTTCTGTTTTACGGCATGACCCATTTCCTCCATCGACGGACGGTTGCGGATACTGCTATATTCCATTGGTTTGTTTAATGACAGGATTCCCGTTCGAATGGGGGTGGCAACATAGGTGACGCCAAAGTCTGGCAAGGCACAATAGGGACACTGTGCGGGCTCTGAAACAAGTGCATGCGGCGCACTGTCTGGGCTGTCACGACCTGTTTGTCCATTGTCATCGTGAGGGACATGGGGGTCCATACGTTTTATCTGCACAAAGCACTCTGTGCAAATTGGCTGGCCACAACATCTTGATTGATTGAGCCATGGTGGATAGTATAGAAAGCAAATAGGACACTCCGCACAGTCTCGGTATAGGTCAAGGAGTAAGTCTTTCGATGGTATCATGGGCAGTATACCTGAGCGCTTTGCAGCCAAAAAGCGGACTTCTTCTTGCCTTTGAGTTTCAAGTGCTTTTGACTGTAGCACCTTGAGGCGCTCTTTCTGTTCCTTTCTTCTGCGAAAGTTATTCAGCTTATTGATTTTGTGATCATCTGGATCATCCAGCAGCTCGACCATATCGTAAGCGTCTTCGATCGCATGTAAGCCCTGCAGTTTCAATATGGCATATAGCTCCTCATCCAGCCAAGACAGATCAAAGTCTTGGAGAGGGGTGTATAAAGGTGCTAGTTTGCGTTTTAAGATTAGCAGACGTACTATCGAAGTATCGTAGTCCAAGTTGTGCTTATATGTTCCGAACGGGGCCAAATACCCACCGTCAACATATTGGTCATAGCGTACAACTAGATCCGAAAGCTGGGCTTCTATTTGAAGCTCTTTATCGCGCTGCCGCTGTACTCTCTTTGCGTCACTTTCACTCAGAGTGTGGCGACGAGAGCTCCGAGAAGAGAGTGGGGCGGGGTTGCCGTTGTAGCCGAAGCGCGAAGAGTCTACGGCCAAAGAACCGGACCTTGACCGAGATTCTTTGGCAGGAACGTTACCCATTAGTTTGAGGAGGACTGGAATGTAGTCAAAACAGTTTTATGGTAATAGGAGGTTTGTACCGAACTTGATCAATACAGAAATGTGGTAGATTACTTTGCCTCGGCTCGGGGTTTGCGCTTAGCGAGCGTTTGAGGCCGAGGCCGTCCCGCTTTTTTATAGCATGATTATATCAGCCCAGAAGTACAAGGGGGGAACAAGGGGGTGTGTAAGGTCTTGGTAGGAGAAGTCTTGCTTTTGTGAGCGAGCGGGCGAAGGGAGTTGTCCCCGTGATAGATGCGCAGGATGACGACATCAAGACAGTGGGAAGAGGCCTGGAAACAAGTTGTTGAATACAAATTTGTTGCAGTCCACTGTTATGTTGAAAAGTTCTAGGCATGTGATGTATGCTGCATAGAGGTTAATTAATTTGCGATAGCCATACCCCACATACCAGTTACGTCCAATACGAAAGGGCACACAAGCATTCAGGTGAATAACGGTGACGTCGCCACCACGCTTGATTTGGATATAGGACCCGCCGGTTCATGGCAAGAGACCACCACTACGCGGGCATCTACAAATCACCTATTTCTCAGTTTTGATAGATGCTGCTCAAAGCCGATCGTGAAACGCGAAATTCACGGTAGCCTACAGACTCACCTTTGACGCCAATTGAAACTATGATATACCTCCTCGAATCCTCGGTAAATGGCCTGATCAAACATTCTGTTGAAATCCACTCTGAAAATTGAACAGATCATGCAAGATGTTTCGAGGTCGAGCCATGACTTTATTATTGTCTTCGAATTCGTCCCTTAGCATGCATGGAATCATTTTAACGAGCTCGCCCATGCCAGCATCCAGATACATGGAACATGCACTGCCGCAGCTGTGGGAGGAGGATGACCTACACACATGCGCGCCAGGGACTGCATCTGAAGGGGCGGATAAGGTGGCCAACACACTTTTGCTGTGGTGCTTGCGGGCCGGTAGACTTGACATTACACCCGGCAAGACGTCATCAGACAGAGGCACGTTTATATCGTACCAGCAATAGTCGACCTCATCGATGGGCTTGTCGTTGATAGTATATAACAAGAATGGGAGATTTGGATCATCATGGACTTCTGTGTAAAATTCATGCGGCTTTGTCTGCACAGGACCAATTAGGGGGTCACAAGATCCGTTCCTGGATGTGGCACATGAGGTTATATTATTATCACGCTCGGAATACAGTGCGTGGGGTATGCGTGGCAACTCCTTGGGTCCAATTTCCATGCTGCCTTTTCTTGTTCGATCGATGGTAAGATTAGAGCGATGAGGAGTGCTAGGAAGGGATCTTGGTTCTGCAAAGTCCTCGATGCTAGATGCGGACGTTAAACCGAACTCATTGCTTGGTGGCGAGAAATAATTATTCCCAAAAGACTCAAAAAAATGCTTTGGATCTGGTGGACTCTGGCTGTAAGATGGACACTTGGTTCTTGGAGAGGATCGTCTCCATACGGCCAGGCCAGGCAGCATGTTAAACTTGGTCGTAGCAAACGGAGATTGCAACTGGGACGAGCTCGGTTGTTTAGGGGAATTCCTGGTATAAAGAAGACAAGATATTTCTTCGATATTGGGAGTGGGTGCCGGTATACGAGGCACGGGAGAAAGCGGGCTCAGTCCGAGAGAAAGGGTGAAACGACGTCTGCTTTTGCAAGAATTACTTGATAGGGTACAGGGCTTTTTCCGAGCACTAGTCACGCTGCTGTAACTTTCTGATGGAGAGCGCGAGCTGGACAGATACAGAGACATGGATTCTCGGCTATGTGAGCCATTACCACTCGGATGCCCCTTCCGAGAGGAACTTTTGGTGTGTTCAGGAGTCATGGGCGAAGCGAGTTGGTGTTGAGGCGGACCAGCCGTGGCGGAGGACACGGATTCCGTATGTAAAGGATCAGATACTTGATCAACTGGCGCGACCCAAGTCACAGACGGAGAGGAATCACTCTTACCCTCTCGTTCGTATTTCGGGGAGGGGTTGCCGCGGAAAAAATTCCGAAGAGATCTTTGTGGGGAGGGCAAGTCGTAGAGGGCTGTGGAATCAGCAAAGTTCTGGATCTGAGTATTCAATGCATCGATTCCTGATGGATGAGAAGATTTGGTCATTGAGGAAGAGAAAGTGATGCGTGCAAGAGCGGATGAGACATATCGATCAAGTCTCACGATTATAAGCCCCATCAAAAAGGGGGCCCCACACGGATCATGCCCGTTTAGGAACTAAATTGGATTTTAGGAAGCTGCGCAAAATACGTCATTCTCAAACAATGCAAAGTGTGACGTCATACACGTTTTCGATGCAAAATATCATGACATCAAATTGCTCACATTCCTCCACTATCACACATCTGTCGTGACGATACGAAAGCTTACCGAGGGCATCGAAAGTTTTGTAGTACTACCATCAAATCAAATGTACTGAGAGTAGCACCAGATATGTCAGGCTCTATTGACTCTAGATGTGGCTTGGCGATGATTCATATGGTAGTCAAAACAGGACTGCCAGGGAGACAGAAAAATAAATTTTTCAATGCATCCCAATCAGCATATAATGCTGATGCGTGCTTGTTACTGAGTTCTAGTTGATAATATCAAGACGTCATCTTTACATTCAAGCACTCTCCTCTCTTGCATCTGATCATTTGAAGTGATTGAGTTCAACATGACTGCGAGATCACAGAGGAAGAAACTCTCAAAACTCATCTCTTTGTGGGAGGTGTACATCGGCCCACAGTATATGTGCAGTATTCTCGTCTACCACCAAAGGATTTGATGTGTCACGATTCTCAAGTGTTACAATGCATCCTTGCTATCCTACATGGACCGCAATGGGCCGAGGCCCACTTTGTGCAATCATCCACTTAGTTGTGTGGTCTCTGCCGACCATGCACCAAATGGGCATAGCAGATTCTCTACAGTAGAAATAGTGTGCCTAATTATCACGAATTAGACCACATATAGCATATTACTAAGATTGTTTGGCTTATTTAAGAGTAAGCAATCGTTCCTGTTCTTGAGCTTGTTACACGATGCTATTGTACGAGCTGTGGAGTTGAAAATATTTTTAACATTGTACACTTTTGGGGTCACATTGCGATTCTTTGTTTCTCTTTTCGCTCTCTTTTTCATGTTCGCAGCCAGTGCAATGTTCATCACTTTCCAAAGAAACTCATGAGATTACCCTGCTTCATAGTCCCCGTGTTCAGTTTCTGAGGCTTGCTCTTTGCATTCACCTTGGTTTGTTGAGGCTTCGACCTGGCACTTGGTCGAGAACTGGATTTCTTCGCACTGTACAGAGTGATAAAACCGTCCTCGTCTATTGCGTCCTGTGGTTTCAGCTCTTCTTCCGTCACAAATAAGGCGCGTCGATCTTGTGCTTCTCTCGACGGGGCAAAATGCTTATTAATAGATCCAGTCTTACTCGATTCCGGCTCCGGTTCGGAATCTACCTCCATGTGTTCCAGTTCCTGGGGTCCAGGTACATTTTGTTCGGCTTCATGCTCTATTGCTATGGGCTCGGCGGTTTCAACCTCATCTTCCAGCGCCGTGAAGCTCTGGTCGAACATTTTCTCAAGTTCTGCCGCTTGTTGCTTTGACTTGACCGCATCGCGCCGGGATATTGCCGAATCTGTAATGCTATCCTCCACCGCTTCGCTCGTAGATACGATCACGCGGTCCCGCTTGGGCTCGGTCTTACGTGACTTATACTGATATGGGGCGGGTGGGATTTTTTCGCTCGCGGCGCGTTTTCTTGCGGCTGTGTATGCGGCGGGGGACTCGGTCGACAGGTCAACCGGTTTTGCCTTGCGCGAAACGTAGCCAGAAGTAAGGCTTACCACTGGTTTCGGAGGTGACTTGGTGTTCTCCCTGGGCGTCGCAGTAGGTTTCGATGCAAGAGGTCTTGTGGTTTCGATAGAAATTTGGCCTTCGGTAATGTCCACCGATGGACTAAACATGCCACATTTATAATATTTGATTCCATCTTCAAATGAAGTTTTAATCAGGGCCTCAACACTTGCAAATTCATCAGGACCGTAGCCAGCATCAGCCATTCGTTTAGATACGAGGCCGTAAACGAAGATTGAGTAGATGGTCGTAAAAATGGATGATGCTGCACTTTCCATTGCTCGTTCATCATTGCAATACTTGACAAGAGACTCGCCCGATCCTTTCTGGATCCCGGACACAATGAAAGCTGCCGATAATCGATCGCGATGTGTCTTGTAAAACTCACATAAAAGTTTCTTGGCTCTATTGACGTGGACCCCTAGATCATGCGAAAATGAATGGTACGTAACAAGCTGCTCATCTTTGATAAGCCTCTTTGCTAAATATTGTGTTTCCTCGCTAGTCAACTCCATTACACCGGTTCAATGCTATAGGAAAGTGAGGCCGTGGCTGGGATCAAACGCGTCTGTGCTTTCTCCTGCACACGCGTACAAATCGATCACGAGATCAGCAGGAACCTGCAGATAAACTGGTATAGCTGTTGGGCAGTGCTATTTACGCATGTTCCAGCTACAGTTGAATGACTGATAATGGAGGCGACGAAGGGGCCGATGGAGCCTCATTCGCAACCATCTTGGACAATGTTCGGCGGATGCGTGAACAGTACGACGCTCCAATACCTGAGTCAGAAACCGTAAATGATGTACCAGAGTTTGGACCAGTTGTTGCAGAGGTACCTTTGAATTTGCCACAGTCCGAATCCCGAAAGGAAGCAAGATCGGAGCCATCCGTAGCTGATCGGAAACATGCTCGACAAGAATCCTTGACCTCAGAGTCCGCTCAAACAAAAACTGATGGACCGAGCGAAGCTACCCCAGAATCTAGATGGCCACTGAATGTGGCATCAAAATCCAATCATGCTTCGCGGAAACCAAATGCCCCATACTCGCTTGCCGATATTCTCGTGCACAAGTCGCAACAGGGCAATCCGCTTTTTGAGGAGTCCGCGATGAAGGCCACGCCCTGGAAGTTCGACTCCAAGGTGCTTTGCGACTATTACATCAGTCCCAAGGTCCAGATTCTTTTCCTTTCGTTGAAATATCATAAGCTCCGTCCAGAGTATCTCTGGCATCGTCTCAAGAAATTGAATAAAGGCCTGTCTTCTACAGAAGTGGCGCCACTGGACTCGGTGCTACGTATTTTGTTGGTGGTGGTCGATGTGGAGTCGCACCATGAAATCATCAGGGAGTTGCTGATCTTTTGCGTGAAACACGATATGCTGCTTGTGTTGTCGTGGCTGTTTGCTGAAGCAGGCAATTATATCGTTATGGCAAAGCAACATGAACGGGCGCCTGCAAAGCTGTCGCTGACAATCAGAGGGATCAGAGGTAATGACTATCAGTCTAGCTTGCTAGAGGCGTTTACTGGGATCCGCCGGATTAACAAAACCGATGTATCAAACTTATTGGCAAATTGCAAATCTGCAAAGAATATTGTTTTGAAAAGCACTGATCCGCTGGAATCGGGAATGAGTGCTATCGCAGGTTTAGGTGAGACCAAAACTAGGAATCTCCGACTGGTGTTCCTGGAACCCTTTATTTATAACAAAAAGTATGATTAATAGTGCGCGATAGCTCGGTGCATGCGACACTTGATCAAGAAGAAAAAATCCCGAGAGTCGTCTACTGCCGAGGCAGGCCTTTGCGGGATGTGACATTGGAAGCTTAAAAGCTTAGTAGGAAAGTTTCCCTTGATGAAAATACAATACTTAATCAAAGAGATATCATTCATTTAATTTATCGGGCATAATTATAATTGACGTAAGAAAACCAACAAGGCCAAAAGCCTAGGCATCGAACCCTCCATATCAGAACCGGATATCTGAAAAGTACTTAGTGCATCCGCAGAATTTGTGACAAGTTAATCTGTTGTTATCGGACGGATTCACAGACCACTTCCCATTTCTTAAAGCAGCAATTGGAATGCGGACTTCTTGAAACAACATCCACTTCACTTTGGTTTGTTGCTCACATGCCGGAACCTTTAGATGGGAACTACTGTGGAAGTTCACTCCTTCTCTTGTTGCTGCTGCTCATACTGTATCATTTTATCACGCAAGACCAAATTGACACTGTTGAGGGACTCGTTTTTGCTCACCAAAATGTCGCGCAATTTCTTTCCATCCTCAGTCAACTTTGCAATCTTAGTTTCATAAACAATCTTAGCATCCTTGGCATCCTTTTCAACATAATAGCCAGTGCCAATGTCGACAATATAATTGTTGTTCTTGACTGCCTTTCCGGGGATATAGAGGGAACTTGTCATGGGAACGAGCATATCTTGTTCCACTGACTTTTCCAAGTTATCGATACTCGAGACGCAATCGCGAAGCTTAGCCTGAGCTGTTTGTAATGCCTGGAACGACTGGGTGAAATGACTTATCTCCTGGTCTAGTTGTTTGCGTACTTCCACGAGCTGCTGGGGCTCAAGCTGAGATAAATCAATCTGTTGGCGGCCAGACATTGTGTTGTCTATGTCAGTGTCAGAAAATGGGCTCGGGATACATTGTTTTTTCTGGAGCATAGTAAGCTCGAAGAATTCCAATCGCATACCAGCCTACATCTTTTCTACTGAGTGATGGGAAATGATGGCGGCACTATTGCGAGACGACAGGATATAAAGTCCTTGCATTCATACTCTGATGCAGCTGAAAACAAGTTGGACTCTCACAAACTTCGGGATTTGCTCACAGTCTGCGGACTTCTGGGTGCCGACTTGAAGGATTGTCCCATCGTTTCTGACTATAAGGGCCATTTATATTCCAAGGAAAAGATCCTCGAGTATATTCTTGACTTGAAAACTAATGATCCATCTTTACTGTCAAAAGCATCATATCCTACTCGCCTATCTCATATAAAGCTGATTAATGATGTTGTGACCGTCATCGGGACTTGGCGAAATAACCATCTCGCATGTCCCGTGACAAGCGAATCGGAAAGCGTCACCTTGGCGTATTCACGCCGCTGTGGATGTCTTGTGATCTCAAAGCTTTTGAAAGAATTCCTGCAACTGGAGATATCGGCGTGTCCCGTTTGCTCGATGACTTATGATCCCGAGATCGACCCGGTATTTATAAATGTCAACGACAATCCAGAACTACGGGAGTTGAACCAAGCAACATATGAAATCCTCCAAACACGAGGCCTCCACCACAATAGGAAACTGAAAAAAAGTTCAAAGAAACTGGCGAAACCCAAAATCACGAACGCTGAACCTGAGACCCTGGGAGGTGCCGAGTCAACAAAGAGAGACTACAAGGATATAACTGGAAATAAAAGTCCTGACAGCATTGAAAGAATGCAACTGCTGGCAAGTGCACTTTCGACCAAGAGGCGTAAGGTGGTAGAGGAAAAATGGTAGATCGTTGATATCTGTATTGCTCATATATATACATATTGCACGTCGTCTAGGACATGCAGTCAAGGAACACACCAGAACTACTTATCCTTCGCAGACTCGTCCCGCGACTTGAGGTACTCTTGCTTGTCGAATAACTCCTTATTTTTGTTCCATGAAGCATATTCCGAATTTGCGTAAATGTTGAATGCAATGCCTGCCGTACCGAAAACGCACACTCCCACAAGGCCCAAGACCGTAAGGCGATGTATGGCGTCTGTTGCACGTACTGAAGCTGGTAGTCTGTTTGACATGGTTGGAATGTACAGAACGCGGCCCTTGAACTAGATCGATCCCAATCGAGTTTTTTCCACGCCACTACACAAATATCCCTTGCACGTGCGAAAAGAGGGGTCTAGTGGCTCTGGCAACACTAACAACATTGTTTATACTATGTACTTTAACCAATTGCCACTCACCAATGACGCGTCCATCAACGATGGATTAGCGTAGATTACCTGAGGTAGCCAGCTGCCATTGTATAGGCGGAAAATACCAACAAGACTTGAAAATTTGCTAATGGGGAAACATTGATCGATAATATGGTCAAGCACCTCATATGCGAGAAAATTCACTGCAGTCACTCCAGGCAGTTGTCTGGTTATTTGATTTTCAGGCGCGAGAAGCGTTGCACTAGCAGCAAGTATCAGGTGTGCGTATTTATCGGTATCAATATGACCAATTGGCAATTTATGCAATTCCTCTTTTTCGCTAGAATCCAGCACCGTCGGCACTGGTTTCAAAGCGTCATAATTGCCCACATCGATCGGCACTGCAAACTGGCGTGGCTGGATGCCCTTGATGATAAATTTGCGTTTGGGAGCCTCCCCTGGCTGGGCTTCCAAGTTGACAACCATAGCCTCGGAGTGGGGGAAGGCGTGCGACACATTCTTGATGAACTCAACGGCGGGTAAAAGCTGTTTGAGTTCAGGTCGTGGGATCGTGGTGGGAAAATTTTGTTGCTGTTCCCACACCTCTCTGAATTGCTTTTCATAGGCCTTCCAGAGAGAAATTTGAGTTACTTCGCCGGGCATCGCATCTTGGGTGCCAGTAAGCAACGTGGGAGCGGGCAGACTAGCTGAATGGGGCTCGTAGCAGCACCGCAACCAAGTCGTGGCTCGCAATGGCTCGGGAAGTCGGAGAATCTGCACATACAAGTCTTGTGGCAAAACAGGCAATACTGGGGGCACGCCACCAAACTGGGAGCGCCTCGTAAGGAAGGGTTGTGGTGACTGTGCGATTTGATCAATATCTCGGAGTGACAAACCGTTCAACGCCAATATCGGCAATTGCCTCAATAAAGTATGCAGATTTGCTTGTGAAGTGTCCATCTCAAGTAAACGTGAAAGGCGAGCACGTTGAGACTCGCCGATCGAGTCTGGAAAATCACGGTCGGGCGCCTTGGATGTCAAAAACGACTTCAAAAATGCAAGCACGGCATAGTTGAGCTCGGCGTCATTTAGTAACAACATGGCCACATACTTCTCGAGATTCACATTGGTGATGGCGTCAATACAGTTGGAAGAACGGCCTAGGTTTTCAGTTTTTGGGCTTGATGAATTTGGCGCGGCTCCTGCATTGACGATCGGTTTTATAATCAACAAATGAGATAGGGAGTTCAAAGCGCCAATAAGAATTGTCTTATCGCGAGTGTTTTGCGATATGTCGAGTAGTATTTGGAATAAGGCATCGTTTTTGGGATTATCAATATAGTAGCAAGTGAGCGGTTCAAGGAGATCGAGAAGATACAAGAAATTTTCTGTAAAGTTATCCTCAAATTGCCTCAAGCGCATGGAAGCAGGCTCGGAGTCGGATGTGTAGAAGAATCGGGCAAAAAACCGTAACACATCAACGAGAACCTTTTTGAAGGTGGGGAGCTGGGAAAGCCATTGCTGGTTGTGCAAATCTTGAGCCAGATTGCGAAGCGTGAGCAACGCATCAGAACTGAGGGAGATTGTATGGGGGCTCACATGATTTCCGGTATTGAAAGCAAGGTACGGTGCGTAAAAGATACGGACCAATTCTTTGCCGACAAAGGGAATTTCCTTCAAAGAGAAAGTTGAGTCTGAGGACAAACGAGTGAGCGCCGAAAGAGCCCAAGTCACCTCCAGATCTATGCCGGAACGGAACGAGTAAGAAATACGATCAATGTCAGATACACCGCTAGTGTTGTGACCGACCTGAGAGTAGAATCCACCAGAGAATCCATGTGAATCTGTCGATCCCGGTGGTTGCGAGGATATACGGGATGTTACCGTAATTGGTATCAATCCTGCATTCATATTTGTCTGATTCGCAATAAGGCACTGGTCAGGGCGTTTGTTGATGCACTTGTTTTTCTGAGATACCGATCACGTGTCGTACATCCCATGAAAGGAAACTTCCTCATCTAGAATCTACAGAGTTCGTTGTAGCTGCATAACACACACTCTAACGTAAACTTATTGAAATCAGACGTTGAAAGACTTAATTCTCGCCCAAAGCTATCGCTGACTCCTTATGTACTGCAGCAGCTTTGTTTCCCTTTATCAATCACTACAAAGTACCTCGAAAGTAAACTCGCAAAGTAAGAGGCTTATCACGTACTGCGTAAACCACTCTCTGTCTTGAGGGCACGAGACCTAATCCACGCCGCGAATACAATACCTTCGATGTCTCGTCACGTGCATGTGAAATTTTTCGGCCGATGAGGGTAGAGGAAAAAAACTTGGTACGGTTCAGTCAACTTATCGATACACCTCGAACAGAATGGCTACGTATGTATACGCCCTATTACTACAAGGCCAGTACCATTAGGTACTGTGCATCACTGGTACAGTTAATGGATCTCCGTATCACAATAACTGAATTTGAGCACTATTGATCTAGTGTTCATTCTCCGCCATGGGAAAGCCCAGATTGTCTTGCAGCTGAATGTTTTTCATCCGTGGGGACATTCGTTAAAGCCCATTTTAGCCAATGCCTGATGTATCTGTTTTCCTCTGTGCGTTTGGAACGCCGCTCGGCCTAGATCACAGAATGAACGTGGCTGTTCAGTTCTGTTGATACGTGTTTTTTCTTTCCAGAGTTACACACTAGGTTTTACGAAAGGCACTCATGACGTTGCAGGCTAAACAGAGCTTTTGTGAAATCTTTTGTTTTGCACCCACTAACAGTTTTTTTAGTACTTTGAAACCCGAAACTCTTGCGAAGAAGCAAAAGGCTCAGCAGAAGATCTCTGAGGAGCGCACTGCCGCCAAGGTCACCAGAAAAGCCGTATGTATCCTTCAACAATCCACTCCACTTGTTTTCAGAGATGCAAATTCAACATCAGTATATGACTAGCTTCGGCGATGTTGTCTATCAATTAACCATCTTTCGGGTCTGAGAAAGCAATGTGGATCTATACAATTGTTTTTTTTTTCTTGCAAATACTAACTATGTTACAGTCTAACAAGGAGAAGAGAAAGGTCATCCTCGACAGAGCTGCTTCCTACCAAAAGGAGTACACTGCCGCTGCTCGTGACGTCATCAAGGCCAAGAGAGATGCCAAGGCTGCTGGCTCGTACTACGTCGACGCTCAACCCAAGTTGGTTTTCGTTGTCAGAATCAAGGGTATTATGAAGATCCCCCCTAAGCCCAGAAAGGTCATGCAGTTGTTGCGTTTGACCCAGATCAACGCCGGTGTCTTTGTCAGATTGACCAAGGCCACCTCTGAGTTGATCAAGTTGGCCGAGCCCTACATTGCTTACGGTTACCCTTCTTTGTCTACCATCAGACAGTTGGTTTACAAGAGAGGTTTCGGCAAGGTCAACAAGCAAAGAATTGCTTTGTCTGACAACTCTATTGTCGAGGCTAACTTGGGTAAGTTCGATGTCTTGTGCATGGAGGACTTGATCCACGAGATCTACACTGTTGGCCCCAACTTCAAGCAGGTCAACAACTTTTTGTGGCCTTTCAAGTTGTCATCCCCCAACGGTGGTTTCAGAAAGAGAAAGTTCCAGCACTTCATCCAGGGTGGTGACACCGGTAACCGTGAGGAGTTCATCAACGCTTTGGTTAAGCAGATGAACTAAGTTTGTTGTTAATTAGTTACAAAGATCTTTTTTTGTTGATTCTTCCATTGTAGGTTAGTGTCGATTGTATTATTCGTAGCAGACGACCAATTGGTCTTCGACTCGACATGTCCCGGTCGTTCACTTCACGATAGTCCAAACGAGACCGCATATCTCAAAATGCGGTTCCTTTGCCCCTTCCTGATGCTGAAATCACTGGCTAAAGCTTAATATTGTGATGTGATCGGCAAATTCGGCTTGGATGCGGTGAGATAACAAAAGAAACCGTACCAGAAACGGCCCGCCTCTTGTTTCAAAGTTCCCCGTGATGAATATCGATGGCTAGGCTCTCGCTAGAGGACTGCGAAATGCCCCGATCGGGTATCATGATTGTATTTAGTATTCAAGTCCCATATTCTGTGTTTCTGCAAACTTCTACGCAAATCATGGAATAGAGTATCAATAGACTAGCGCCGCTGGCCACAGGTGTGTTCATAGCATGTACCAGTACGAGATCGAAATCATCAAAATGCCAGATTGAGCTCAAAGCAGTGCCAGATCAACTTCAACGCAATGCTAGATTGAACTCACCGAAATCATAATAGAATGTTCCACTTGATCGATGAAATCTACAGGAGCTTATTATCCTTTTAATATTTGTAAAAGAAACAATTCCTGGCCCCGATGGTCTTGGCTGCATTTGATCGGGACGCAGTGGTTAGCTGCAATGGCATCTGCATTGGCCGGCTGCAATGGATCTGTGTCGTGACACACACGACCGACTATCCTCGGGTGTTACTCAGATTTTCAACCGCATCAAGGGGGTGGAAGTGAAAAGTTTTCACTCCATTCTCTTCGTACTAGGCGGTTTTAAATGACGTAATTTTTCTAACACTCCAAAATATATTCTGTGGGATAACAGACGCCTTGGGGCTTCGAGTGACACTCGGCACTTACGTGGTATCATGCTGTTGTGGGACCTACGTTTAACTCATGTCGTAGCCAATCATGAGAGAGTTTCCGTGATTTTCAGGGACGATATTTGTCGATACACATCCGTTCTGTGGCTGAAAGGCTTTATGACGTTTTTCATGCCCAAGGCAGGTCACACCTCGTAGACAGCTCGACATTTTTCCATTAAAGACAAGACAATAGGGAAGGGAGTCAAAATTATAATAGCGATCGAATTGTGTCACTATATTGAAACTTTGAATGCTCACAAACTCCGCCGATCCCTCGATTGAACACCGCAGTAACTGACGATCATTCCATTTCAGTCTCTGCAAATGCGCATACTTTAAGGGGGCGATGGAACTCGCACACTCAGAAAGAGTACAAAGCGTCAAATTGAAAGTGTGGGATGGGACGAAGTGCATGGGCGTCCCCTAATAGTGTCAATTATGAAAGCCCACTCAGCTGCTGAAACTCTGCGCCTATCACATGTTTGTGAAGGCACACTACACAGTGCTCGAGCAGCATCACATGGTTATTGGTGCACTGAACAACCCGTTTTGCGGAGATTATCTCATGTGACATGTCCAGGCCCCATTCCATTATTGTAATTTCCGACGGAGGATCGGATCACCCGAGATTTACACGATACCTTCTTCTGGAATAGGAAAAATCAAGCCTGGGTGATGAAAATTATCTCGTTCAATTTTTTCAGCTGCCCACTTACAAAAATCTATAGCAAAGTAATCGAAATGGTATAGTTGAGGACTAGTAGTAGAAAACCCCTCAGTCAGAACTGTTGAGTATTCGACGTTGTATAGTATCATCCATTGAGGGCTTCGTTATGTGTATTTCCCCCAAGCGGAATGGATGGAAGGCTAAATGAGTGATGTGAGGCTGATATGAATCGATCGTTTAGATCCGGGGTGCCGGGCGCAAAAAAACAACGAAATGATCCCGCCGGCAATAGCGAACACGCTTTACTAGAGCAAAGAAAAGGTGGGGCTTCATGACAACTAGCATGCGCATAATATCCACTACACATGAGAGCGCACCTTGAGGAAGCCCTACAATTGGGTTGTATATCGAGCAATATCGATCGTAGTTACGAATTCTAATTTAGCATCCAGGGCAAAACCGCAAATCTAAGATAAGAAAGGGGCCATAATCAAGATGTGATCATCAGATCTTTTTTCCAGGAAGGGTGACATCAGGACAATTCTGGAAAGGCTGAAGAGGCTTGAACATCCGAAAGCAATTCAACGGTCTAATCGAGGATGTTCATTCAAATTTACAAACAGATTCGTAATGCAAGCCACGTGAAATTGACTACCGGGCAATAGGGGCTTTACACGACGGCACCATGACTGCAGACTTTATCGGGGCAAATGTGCTTGAATTTATCCATTGGGGAAATAAGCCATAATGGATAAGCACACAATACCCCGGAAAGTGGATGAATCTCCTTCATCTAACGGGGCTTTGGTTATATGAATTTCTGATTAAAGTTCCTTGCTAGCAACTGGAGACGACGCATGTTGTCAGCAAAGAAGTGGCCACTTACCGATTGATCTGGAAATGATGTAGATCTATGTTCCCAATCGCATCGTAAGATGTTGGACGTCTTGACCATATACTTGATACAACAGTTAATTCTAGAAAGCGCAAGTCTCATTCCTATACGCTTACACTGCCGGCCCTAAAAAAAGGAGGTGTTACTCATCGAATCTCTCCTTCACAGTTTTGTGCCAGGTCGGTATAGGATTCTTGTTTATTCTCGATTCCGCTCCCGGGCCCAGATATTATTTGGTAGCAGGCCGGTGGTGCATTCAATGTCCAAGAGGACGCCTCAATAGCCTCCCCCAATTCGATGAGATTCCTTGATAATAAACGCTTTCGACTTGAAGAATTATTCAAGCAATCACCGCCTATCGCAAATATCGTCGACAACTGCTCTCTATTCCGACCAGAATGACTGCTTTGTACTTTGCTGGCTGGGTGTGCTCATGATAATCTTGTCACTCCACTAGTTTTAAATCAAGGTGCATTTCTCTTCGATAAACATTTATCCTTCATTCGAGGTCATTTTTATTCCACCAACCTAAGCTTAATTCATTTCCGTCTCGACTTTGACTTATAATACTTCCTCATTCCTCATTTTATTTCAAACCATCAGACGCCCCGCCTTAGCCTCTCTCGGTTGTCTCCTCACCCTTTCTCATCTTACAACCGTCTTCACCAACTCACACCTCTCGACTTGACCTGAACTTCAATGATCCCTCATGTCCCCGATCTATTTCATAAGACCAGGATCCGTCATCTCGCATCAAAAAAGTCACATACTGGTGCTCGATGGATGGAGTTCAAAGCCCTCTCCGTTGCCATTGCCGAATATCAAATCGATATGTTGAGTCAGATGAGACAGGATGAACTCTCAAGTGAACGAAACCTCACTATGGTTGAGCAGCAGCCGGAAATCAAATTGAACATGAGACCCTTGCTCTTGAATTTCTTAATGGAGGTAAACATCTCCTTCCGATTGAGTCACCAGACCTTTGTCCTCGCAGTCAATCTTATTGATCGATACTGCTCCCTTCGTATCGTCAAAAAGCAGCATTATCAGCTTCTAGGCTTATCGGCTCTTTGGATCAGTTCAAAGTCTCTAGACCCGCGGCACAAGGTTCCTCTGCTCGATGCATTGCGTGGAATTTGCGCGTACACTTATGGGCCTGAGCTTTTCAAAGAGATGGAGAAGCATATTCTCAAGTCTCTTGGCTGGGCGGTCACCAAGCCTACCTTCATCGATTTTATGGACGTCTTCTTGAACATCTTGGTTTCAAGCAACTCTGACCGGGTGACATCAATGACTATACAGAAGAACATGCCTCAAATAGTCTCATTGGCGACATATCTCGGTGAGCTTTTCCATTTCTTTCCCGAAATCGACTTCAATAATCTGCTGCTGCTGCTTTCTATCGTTACCATCCTCTTGGCTGTTTTGTTGCTCAGGATCCCCTTGAATCTCCTGTCGCTCATGTTTTTCTTCAACTCCATTCCAACAGAAATGGAGAGCGGTATAGACCCTTCGGCATCTACCACTTTGTCAATCTCGTCCTCTCAGGCTATTTTCAATGATGCCTTTTTTGATAAGTTGCTCAAAAATCTTCATTCACCTCCAAATTGCTTGGGCCGCAGATACTTTGAGAGCTCTACTGCTCCCGAATCTTTCAAAGATTTTCCTTCTTGGTTGGCCCTTGCCAAAAGATCGCTTGTTCTTTTGTTGTCTCGGCCAGTCAATCCAATCAATCCATGTACCCCGCCCTCTGATTCCACGGTGTCTTCTGTGGATATACGTTCTTCGTCATTGGCCTTTTTCGACCGCAATTGTGCGGATTATAATCGGTCTCCTCGCTCTTCTCAGGTGACATATCCGTTAACTCCTCAATCGGGTCTGGCCAGCCCTTATAGCAGGACCGAGTTCGATTCTTTCTCGTGTCCCCCAATGAGTCTCAAACACGAACATTACTCATCCTCATACGGGAAGCGACTGGTGACGTCTGTACCCCATCTCAAACTTCCACAGTCACAACTGAGTGTCAGTCCATTGACTCCCGGCCATCTGCGCAAACGATCTCATGAAGCCATGGCTGGATCAGGCGCCACGGAAAGCTGCTGTTGCTCACCTCCACGTCGTTGAATTCGAATTTCTGCGTTTCTGAAATACATAGTCGTAGTATTTACATAAACCTTTGCATGGGATATTTCTTCCATTAACAGGCCCATTCTCGTAAAGCGTTCCAAGCATATGATAGAAACATCAATTGCAGGCCATGTCGTTGGACCTCGGTCATTCGAAAATAGCCCCGCAATCAAACAAGTGCACAGAAAAAAGCCACACACAAAGTCAACACCGCCACGCCTTGACGAGAAGCCATCCGTCTGGACAAATTGATAAAGGGATTGTCGCTTATTCAGGAATGCTGTACGGATATCAAATATCCCATCTCGTCAGCTTTTCGATAATACCGTCTAAAGGAGGTCCTCGCCTGCGAGAACCATCCTCCGTATTGCCCCCAACGTTGATTCCGAAAAGAAAAAGAACTATCAAGAGAACTGCGCTTGGATCGTATAAACGCAATAGTCTAAAAATGGTAGATTCTGTAGCCATGAATGTCGTAGCTTGCATGGACCCGGACCCATGAAACATTGTAATATCGAAATGCACACCACGATCGTGTAAGGTAATAAAAGTATGATCATCATTGCCCACCATACATTCCAGCTCTCACGTCTGAGGAGATGTGCCCACTTGTGAATTTCTCTCGAGGCAGTCGTTACGCTCGAACCCACATTAGATTTCGCGGCCGTCCGAAATGGATCTGGAAATGGTATGGCTGACTCTTTCACCTCGGAATAGTCTGGCCCGCGCAAACTTTGCTCCAATTTATCAATCATCTCATTCTGTATAGCCACTTTCTCGAGTAATAGTTCGACCTTTGCCTCTCGTCCCCGAAACTCTTCGATCATGGCGGCTTGTTCATCCCGGATGTTTTCAAGCATTGCAATATGCTTGCTATTATTATAGGCCAACTTCAACAAGTCGGACACATTCGAATCAACCGACTCTAACAGAATTAGCTTTTCAAGACTTTCGACATGACTCCGGAGTCGCTCGATCTGCATTTCCTCCTGTGATCTTTGTGGCAGCCTCGAAATGACAGGCTCTTCCTCGGAGATTGCTGGCGGGGGTGCCTTGGCGCGATTTCGGCCAAGAAGGAATGTGGCAGTGCGTTCCACTAAACCCAGGGTATGCTTGGGTAAGTGCAGCGACAAATGCTCGTCAGTATCATCCGATTTCATATGGGCGTTCATGGTATTGCCGATCCTAGTTAGAAGCTCTAGTATATCTTGTCGCGCCACCCCAACTTTAGGTTTATACTTGAAAAGCTCCTCCAATCTATGGTGTTCAAGGGTAGTGAAATGTATTCCCAATTTCAGTTCGACTTTACGGACAAAATCACCCACTTCAAGACTTCCTATTCTTTCGTATGGCGTATTGTCTTGGCGTCGTGGCCAGCACTCATCGAGAGATCGCTCCATCGTGGCTCTACTCGGCATGTTAAATCGTGCTTTGCAAATAGTGCATTTACGCGATCGGATTTTACCGCCGATCACAAAATCACGTTCCCGCTTGGTGATGACTATATGAGCAATTTGTTTTACGACTGCTAACAGTGAAACCTCAAATTCTAAGGGCTCCCAATAGAGATATATGGTGGGTATTGTAGTTTCTACTTGGCAGTGCTTTTCGCGTCAATTTTCGACAAAACCAGCACTTCCAGCTTCCTGGACGCTCTTCTCTTTCGCAGGGAACTCGAATGAATTCGGCTCTGCTTCCAGCGGAATCTGGCGTGCGTCAGGCGACAAAGTCTTGATGGCTTCTCTGACTTGCTCGATCAACAGAATATCAGTGATACCGCTTCCATACATCTTTCGTAACCAGAACCTCAATTTATCGAGAACTTGCGGCGTCGGTGCCTTGTCTGCAGAAATGCTGCTTACTTGGGTGGATGTAGTTTGAAACGCCTCACTTGCTTTATCGCAAACCTTGAGCAAAAGTTGTCCTTCGAGGCTCGGATAAACAGTAAGCAGCTGGTACGATTTGGCAAAGCCCTCGAGCTCTGTGAGCGAGACCTTTTGAGCCATCAAAGTCTCATTGATGTGGCGCTCCTCCTTGAAATCAGCGCACATTGCACAAATGAAATTTTCCTCTTCAATCGAGCCAATCTTCCCAGGCGCCACACATGAAAGGTGATACCATTCGGTGCATTTCTCGCATTCGACCATTGTTCCGAACTCGAATCCACGACAGAAGCAATACCGCAACGGTTGCGCGTCTTCAGATGCGGCAATCGAGTTTGCAGTTGCAGTTGCGAACGACGAGCATCGATCGTAATGATCCGAGTCCGAATACGCAGACTCGATTTGCTTCAACATAAGAGTAAGCTTGTCCGTGCACTTTGAGTTTTGTTGGCCCGCGAAAGTCGCCGACGAGGCATCTTTCATGACACTATTCATTGCGATCTGCACAACTTCAACTCGTGAGAACAATTGGTTGACCCATTCCTCGGACTTGTCGACAAGCTCATTGAACGCCGATACGTTAAAAGCCAACTTTGACTCCACGAGACTGCGCTGTAAATGTTTGGCCTCCGTGGAGGGCATTCGCGATTGGCTCGACATCACTTTTTGATACTCTTTGATCCATGAAAGGTGATTATACACTCGAGATAGCTGAGCGAACACTTTGGGTAGAAGGAATAGCTTTCCCTGTCCAAACCTTTCAGTCATCACTTCGAGTTGGGCAACGTCCAAGTTGTCAATATACTCTGCATTCAATGTACCTGACATTGTATCGTTGAAACGAACACTAGTTTGGGCGATTTCATTTGCGCGCTTCATCAATGGCGCATCGCCCTTGGCCAAAACACATATTCCTAAATTGATGAATTCGTACAAATCTGCCAACAGAAATACATCCTTCTTATCGGCGTATGGATCTGCTCCACGATCAATGACTTGAAACGTTTCAATCCACTTCAACTTATCGCGAATCCTCTCCATGAATCGTAACGACGGAATATCAAGTCCGAAGCTGCACCCGAGATTGATAAGTTCATCGAAATCTGCATATGATTGACTGGGTTTGCAGACGATGGCACGAGCAGCCTTGTCGAAGTTCTCAAGTTCCAGTTTGAACTCGAGAATCTGGTCCATCTCGACGCAGTGGAAGTTGAGTCGCGGTATCTTGAGTGCAATTTCCATCAAATGGGCTACGGTCTTGTTGCCACCAGGCCCATTGGCTTTGCGGATCCTCGAGTGGTGTTTGATTGAAAGGAAACTCTGACAGTCCTCGATAAAGTTTGTGGCATCATTCCAGAACTCGGTTAAGGTCGATAAACAAGACTTGAAAGATTTCAAGGATAGTTCATCGACATTTTCTCCCGTAGCGGCTTTCATCGTCGCCGAGCTTAGCGCAGCGGATATCTTCTCGCCTTCTATGAGCAATGTCTTGCAGATTTTGAGAGAAACATCCTTGCTCAGCAGCTGCATCATTTCTTGGTAACGGTGTACCCATTCCTTATGATTGAGGCTTTGCGTATTCAACCCCCGGGGAATGGCTCGTAGCTTGTCGTCAGATACTCCCATGTGGAGCTCAGCACTCAAGATTTCATGGTCGAGTGATCCTTTTTCGGCCAAACCGAGATAAGTCTTTATTGAGACCGAGAAGGTTTCCAACGTCTTGTTATTCTTCAAGACAACTGTTGATGGGAATGTTTGTGTTAGGGTGTCATCAGCCAAAGAGTCGGTATCGCGATTTGTTCGCTCATCAAGAGCAATCTCTTTGACTTGATATTTCCTCAAGGCACTTCTCGATTCGAGTTCATCACTACATAACAAGTGATGTAAGGATTTCAAGTCGCTAAGGTATTCCGGACTTGCACATGCAGGTTGTGATTCATGCAGTTGTGCCAAGTTCGAAATCAATTTGAACAATGGGAAACAGGGCATGGTACCTTGCTCCACTATCTTGTTGCCTTTCATCGCAAAGTTGAGCCACAGGGGCGAAGCAAATCTCATCTTTTCACTCAACGAAAATCCAGTGGAAATAATGCACGAATAGGCTCCAGGATATGTGATAACGGCTTCTCCGACTCTTTGTACAGTTTTCGTCCACTTTATTCCTCTATCCAGAAGCATCTGGGGGGTGATCACAAGATCTTGGCATGTTGAAACTCTTGGTTCATTGCTTCTGATCAATTCCCGGAAGAACGGATCCTTATGTTGCATTCGATATTCGTGTAATGGTTCGACCGAATAATCGAGTGAATTGAGTAGGGTTTCATATGAGCCATCTTCATGCTGATGCAACCTCTCCAAGTCCTTTGCGATCCATTTCATGTCATCTTCAAGATGTTGTTCAGATGCTGAGATCAATTCATCCACCAATGACTGGAACTTTGAGGCTTCCAGCTCCGGTACAATGTACCAAATCCGAGGAGCGCCATGGGCCAAATAGTTGATTGATTGTAGGCATTGATCATGGCAATGCCAGTTGAAAGTAGTGAACGCCGTTGCGATATCAATATTCGGCAATATCAACGACCGATCATCAACGTCGCCCTCATCGAGGTGCCCGAGCAAAGATTGCGGTGATGTCGGTACATTGTTCAAATTCCATGGATGAGCACAAGCCTCGGCGAAATTTTCATGTGTCGCAGTACTTGTGTGTTCGTCAAGATCGTCAGCATTCGACTTTTCGCGCTTTCGCGAGCTCACAACGTCATTGCCGGGCTTACAGAAGACGCTTTCGTGACTCAAAGTCGAGAGCCCGTTAAATATTTCAGGGTCCAAGATTCTCTCGAGCTGGTCAAAGCAACCCGATTTTTGCGCGAACCCCCAATAAAGCGATTCGAATTCCGCAACGGAGATATGACTGTAATCTTCGGTGATGAGAGAATCAGTGTGGGCCCCGGGTATTTTGGAGCGTCCTAGAAGATCCGGTATCAGAGTCACGAATGCATCTTGACCTCTTCCAGCGCGATCAATAAATTGTCTGAGAGTGGAAGTCTGGGGAACTTTCTGAGGATGTTTACAACTTGCCTCATCTTGAACGGATTCGTCGAATTTGCGCATGTGATCCCACATCGAATTCAATTGAGCAGAATTTGTGACATTGAACTCATAGCGTTCAGGAATTTTCCTAGCGGTGGGCGGAACGTCCACGTTAGCTTTAGCATGATTAGTTTTCGGCCGACTGCTATCAAAAGAGAAGGGGGAATTTGTGAAGAGCCCCTTCGATAATCTTCTGGAAAGTGTTCTTCGAGAATAGCAGGCAGAGCCTAGAATGCGGACAACTTGATGAGATGCAGCTTTCGGTCTTTTGGTAGGGGGATCATGCCTAGGATCCAAATGACGTTTTCCGGTCTCATTAATTTCCAGCCCAGTATTTTGGTGCGCAGGGTCCAGCGAGTTGAGCTGTTCGATCTCCTTGTGGTTTACCCCAGAAAGCAATTGCTTGATAAATTGGGGTTTATGCTTCACAATATGAAGTTCAAACAGATATAGGGACTTTTGAAAGCAGGCTTTGAGAGAACTGCTAAGACTCGTCATAATTTTTCCTCTGTACCCGAGTTCTCTACCAACTTTAGCCCATTGTTTCTTGTTCGTCACCTGTTGGAACCCTCCTCTCATCATCACAGCAACAAACAAGTTGTATAGGTCGACAGGCTTTTTATCGATCGTCGGTAAACGATGCAAGAACGATGGCATCTCGGATCTCGATGTTGGTAAGACGCCAGGCTCCAGATGCATGATGGGTCTTGTGGGACCAGGCATACTCGACACAATATCTTCCTTGCCATCTATGCGTGCGAGCTCGGAATTGGTGGTATTGCGGGATGTTGAAGTCGGAGGTGTGGAATGATTTCTCTCTGTGGCGAGATGATTTTGTGAGTCGGAGGAACTTAATCTAGGTCGAGTTTTCAAGTTCGAAAACTCTGCGACTGAAGATCCGGAGATCGAGGGCTGTTCATCTGATACATGATGAGCCTGGGGTTCTGGGGGGTTGAGAGGCACGAGCTTCGTTTGAGATCCCATTTGACCTTGCGCGTCTGACGAATTGGAGTCATGGACACTTTGTGGAAACTCGGCATCAGTAGAAGATGGAATTTGCATTTTTGAGGAGTCTGAGGAGGGCCAGGGACCCTCTGAAGGTGAGCGAGATTTCACGCTTGATGAATCTAGAACAGATCCCCCGCCTTTAGTAAAGTGGTTGACAATTGCATATGAGGCGGCTAGAGCACTCGTGTTATTTTCTGAGGCTATTACGGTGTGATCGTCCGAGCACTCTTGTAGCAGTGATTCATCGTTTGTGAAGTAAGTAACAAGCTCATTATGGAATCGAATTCTTTTGCGAATATCAAAATGTGGCGAAGTAACATTTTGACTAGTGGGTATAAAGGTGAAAGTATCTGGATCTAAGAGCAGAGTTGAATCGAACAACGCGACCAATGATGTTGGAAGTTTGACCTTGATGCCGCCATTGACGGCACCTTGAACAAAGTTTGCTTCTGCAAATGAAACAGGATCAAGTGATTCGGCGATTGAACCTAGATCAAACAGAGGGATACTGTTGGAAGGATCATCGCATTCATAAAGTATAAGGTTAGGGGGGTAGCGAGTGGGACGAGAGTGCATGTCATGGGCATGAGGAGCAAGCGGCTGTGACGGATCCTGCGATTGCGACACCATATTTGTGATCATCCTATTGTGACCAAGAGACGATGAGGAAGTAAGCAGTACGATCAGCTCGGAATATATGTTCTACGATACTATTGGCAGTGGCCTCTTGCAGAATGTGCAGGCCTCCTCCCTTACTAAGGGCGAACTTCACCCATAGTGAACCCCACAAAATTGCTGGACTGACATTTGTTCTGGTCAATCCCATCTTGTGAACTTCCACCCTCATACTGGCCTGTATCTACGCTGGTGATCCCTTCTCAATCAAATAAATCTCAAATACAAATTTTAAACAAATACATCCTCTCCCTCTTAATGACCTGGCAGGGTCTAAACAATAATTATGATTCCAACCATCATCGCCGCAAATGCCGAAATCATCGACATCTTCTTATTACTTGCATCATTTTCGAGCGTATCGTCGTAACTGTTGATCAGCTGTGTGGCATTGCCTGGCTGACGCATCGACACACTCGATGTCGGTTTCAATAACTGACTTAACGTCTTGCCGGGAAATTCGCTCAATTCCTGGGAGCGAGGAGAGCGCGACCCGCGAGTGGGCGCCTCAGAGTCATACGATGGTGAGATATCATTGTCTTCAAGACCGTTGGGAACTTCGGGCAACTTCACCATTGGGTGCTCGGAAACATCAGCAGGAGGCTGGCTTGGCATCATATGGCCGCTGCTTGGCTCGGAATGGTCGTCTTCGGAAGAGTGAGAGCCAATGGCCGGCGCAGTATCATTTTCCCGCAAAGCGCTCTCTGGAGCGACATGCTTCGAGGGTTCTGCAACATGGACATAGTTTGTGAACGTCATGGTGGTTGTAGTGGCCTCGTCTTGAGTAATGAGGAATCTCCCGGGAATGCTCACAGGCTTGAGGGGCTCTATGCTGATCAAGGTGGGGACCCACTTTTCCTCCTCGCACTTGCTGGCAGTGATGGTGGTGGTATCAGGGCATTGAGTCACAAAGTCCGAAACAGTTCTGGTCGCATCTTTGGCGATTGTGGTAGTCAAGGTCTGGACCACGGGCTTCCTGTTTTGAGGAGGAGCATTGTCAATCTTGCAATCAATCACCTCTGCAATTTTCTGGGCTGCTTGCTCGTTCACTGGCACACCGTTAATCTGGCACACCACGATAATGGTTTCAATCGAGATAGTAGATCCGGTGTACTGACAAATATTCTTGAATGCCTCTTCACTGATCTGAGGCACCTCCTCAATCTTATTCACCATCTCCAACTTTGCAGAAACCTGGTTTTGAGTGTACTCCGGAACAATCTCGCAATCAATAGCATGGGCTACTTGAGGCACGATTTCTCTATCAAGCACCAAGCCACCTTGCGCGCATGCCTTCATAAACAACGACAACGTTATGTTGTTGCCGGAGAATGAACTCACCAATTCCAATGAAGCCTCAGTGTATCCTACCGCGTTAGCTTTGAGTACAACCTCGAGCTGACTCTTGTGAGCAGGAAAGCTTTCAGCGCGGGCCGGGACGGGCATGGGAATAGCAACAAATCCTTGAGGTTGTACAGGTTCGTGCATGGCAATTTCGTCAGAATTTTGAGGGTAAGCTGGAATCGGGAGAGCACTACCAAAGGTGGCTGAAGCTTCGGCACTGGCCTCAAGCTTGACATTAAACTCATTTGCAAGATTTTGCATTGCTGGACCCTGTGCATCGATTCCGAGCTCAACAACAGCCTCGGCAAATACATCGGCTGAGATTGTTGCGCCTGTAAAAGGGCTGAGCTGTTCCAAGTTTGATGCATCGACATTGCCGCCCAATCCCTTGATTTCAGTCGCAGCATTAGCCATGGCTTCGATGTTGACGTTGTTCTCGCCATTGATCAATTTCACTTGAATGATAGCGGCTGCTTGTTCAATAGCTTTCTCACCAGCTTTCGCACCAGCGTTCACACAGACTTTGGCAAACAACTCAAGCTGCATAGGCTTCCCAGCACAATCAAGCA
>JAKTTQ010000257.1:0-69258 GCA_030581555.1 [Candida] argentea
GGTGGAGGTGCGGGCGGTGGAGGTGCTGGCGGTGGCGGTGGAGGTGCGGGGGGCGGCGCTGGTGGTGGAGGTTGATCCATTGCCCCACAAGTTGGGGAGCTTGCGCATTTATCTCCACAACTTTTGCCCCCACAGCTACCTTTATCGCCACATCCACATTTGCCTCCTCCTAGCAACTGTTTAATGAGCGCAAGACTGGCCGAAGACGGTGAAATTATGCTAGATAGTAAAATCAACCATAAGACACGCATCTTGCATTCCTTGCTCAAATTCTTCTTCAATATGCAGAAAATGTGGTTTCTTATATACGTAGTCTAATTGCACCATGGCATAGCCTCAACTTCAGTCGCACATGCATGATGGTCACCAAACAAACGAAAAGAACGAGTTTGAACAATAGCCATTGAGACAAATAAATGCTTGTTCACGTTGCGAAAGTATCTTCACGATATTATTAACTTCAGAGATGACCGTAGCACGCTTTAGAAGTAAATACACGCACTTCGACGCGCCAATGACGATCTTGAGGTTCTGGAATCCTGCTCGGCTGATTTTTGCATTAACTTGCGTTTGGCTCTTCTCTAGATGATAGGAACTCGTTGTGCGGCATGGTTCGAATTTCGTTTGTGACTCGCAGATCTCTCAGCTTCGGCTTGATTGGCCGAAATGGATATTCAAGAGTCAGAGATCAACAATGCGCCCTCCTACCTTGACCTCCCTAGTGCAACAGTTCCCTGTGTGCCTCGAGAGCGGCCGCCACTAAATCCTCTATCGTACCAAGAGCAATAGAGCACTGCTCTTTCACCAAGGGGTCTTGGTCGAATTCTTGAGAGTACCTCAAGACGGAAATAACTTTAGAGCGGTATTCAAATGGAAAAGTCACCGCGCGTGTATCAGATGTTCCCAAGATTAGATCGTGTATCAAAACCACTGCCGCACGCCTCATGACTGCCTCACTCTGCAACGTCTCCAATTGCAAAACACCTACGGCGCACTCAAGAGCATCCTCCAAATGGTCAACGAAGCCGAGTGGGTTGACTCTGCAGCATACTCCCAACAAGGACATGCTGGACATTCTCAATTGGATCTCCTCCTGCTTCGACGGGTCAAGAGATCTTCTGAGAACTGAGAGGGTGGCACGGACGACGAGCCTCGCCGATGAGCCCGAAAAAAGCTCGTTTTGGCGATTGATGAACCGAAGCAAAATTTCTCCAACGCGAAGTCTATCATCAAGGTCCGCAGTACCGCCAATATTGGCGTAAACATCGACTAATTTGGACAAAACTGTGTCTGGGTCCATGGCCGTCAAGCTATCCATTCCCTTGATCACGTTGAGGTAGACAAATGGGTCGGGGTCTTTTAGTTGGACCATGTGCAAATCAAAGACAAAACTCACCGATACAACTTCGCTCTTAGCTTCAATCAATTGTCTCAAAAGATACAAGCCATGGGCACGGATCGGTACTAAGGGGTCACCGAGACTAGTTACTGCTTTTTTGAAGACTCTCCGTTCAACATCGGAATGACCCTGAGCGGGCAAATCACCTCTTAACAAGTCTTCGATCCTCTCTTCCAATGATGTGGCAGCCGTACTTGTCGATGTTTTTTGAGCTTTCAAAACGGCCAAACGCGCTTTGATGGCCTCGAGGACCTTTTTGGAATCTGTATCGAGCCACACCGTAGATTCGGACAAAACAGCTGATAAAAGCTTCAAAACGACCGAAACTGTTTGAGAATGAAATGACTCTTCGGACTCCTCTTCATCGTCAGAATCCTCGGCCTCTGTGAACGGTTGTGGCTCGCTCTCCGGTTTCTTCGATAAGAGGTTTTCGACAATCACAAGTATGTCCTTTGGAGACCCAGCTAAAATCTCGTTGAATGATCCGCCCAAAGATTCCAAGAGTTTCAAGTCTGCCAAAATGAAAAACAGTGACTCGGATTCGCTCACCAACGTCGTTTCACTGACGGAGAGCCATCTTTTAAGCGCGGCGACGAAAACAGCTCGTATAAGGTCATCGTCCAAATCTGATAGAAGCTTTGTCAAAGCCGAGCATGATTCATCCAAATGCTTCATGAAGCCGTTCATCTTTGCTGTCTTTGACAATGCGAGTTCCGAGAGACTATCGCGACGAGTGATCTCTGGCAACCCATTGATACCAGTAGTGAAAACCCAAGAATCACCTCCATCATACAACAAGTTCTCTGCCAAATAATTTGCTGCCTTAACTGCGGATTCTTCGTCAACCACAGAGAAGTATGAGACAAGAACCCCCAAAGCTATCTCAGCGGGCTTTCCAGCCTGGAGGAGATATTTGAAGTACGCCCATAGCGGCAACATAACGGGATCGATCATCGCTTTCATCAATGTCTGCTCCAATCCCTTATTCGTCAATGAAATGAGTACGTTAACATTATTGTTCAAAGATGCCTCCGAGACCATGCCAGAGGGAGGATCAAATTTGTTCCAGACTTTCCTGAGAAAGAAATCACGCGTTACTGCTTGATTCTTGTTCCAAAGCTTTTCCAATGTGAAACCAACACAGCTCGTCACTGCAGGCTTGTTAATATTGATCAATAAAGCATACATCTGATCCCCAATCGAATTGAAGTATTCAATCGTGCTTATTGAGTGAGGTTTCAGTAGAATCACATTAGACACTTGTTCAAATTTCTCTATGTTGATTTCTTCGTGATCACGGAGTCCAAGCACAAACTCTATCAAAGTGAGGAGACCGTCGCCTCTGGGTGCCCCGTATGGGAGAAGCTGAAGCTTCGACATGACATAGTTTTTGAAGTATTGGGGAGATTGGGACATCACCAAGAGATTGAAAGTTTGATAAAGCTCATATGTATCTGCAAGTGAACAAAGCGAGGTGTCGAAAGACGCCTCTAGCCGCTGTTTCCGGACGACGTCGAATTGAGGAACGGTGATGAGAGCGACTGCCACAGTAATCAAGTCCGAGAAGCCAGTGCCCCTAGATAAAAGGTCTGCCACGTCTGATTTGGTGCTGATGATAAGGAATAATTTTTCGTATATTAAGGCTAGAAGCCTTTCGCATTCACCGATAGAAGCGGTTTTCAGATAAAGATCACCGCCGACTAATCTTTTGATAGACTTCAATTGGCGTTTATCCAAGGAAACGCCTATTCCGAATGGCTTGAGTGCCGGATAAATGCCCAACACCACCACAGCATTGATCATTTTGCTGAAAATCTTTATATCGTGAAGCGAGATTTTCAAAAGATTCTCATCGGCATGTTTGACATTGTTCGAGAGTACCTGGACCTTTTCGATCCCTTTCAATATATGCGATATCACGGAAAGGCGCACATCGGATGAGCAGGTCATGACGGAACCGATAGACTGAATCCTTTTGCAGAGGATGTCTATGGAAAGCTCATCCAAAGGCCCCTCTAGTATGGTATCCCAAATGGAGAACTCCTCATCTAGAGGAGTGGGATTCAATAATCGTGGCGTATTCAAGCCACGGCGGACTCCCGTCGTCCCCGGCACGACGCGATCACCGGCTATTTCACCTGGCGTGCGGCGATATGTCGATTTTTTCGTTGGCTGGAAAGGGTTTCGTCTCGCGCCTGGTGGCGTACTCTTTGACGAATCGATGGTAAGGTCCTCGATCTTTGGAGTAAGCATGCTCCCGTGAGATTCCACTATTGGCAGCCTCCAGGGAAAAAAATGTCTCTGAGAGGGAGATGTGTATATGCAGTCGCAAAATTTTCAGCGTCATCAGTAGGCATCGACTTTTACAATCGGCGACGACATCACAATAATCAGGTCGCTGAGAAAACAAGTGTCCAAGAATGATCTTGACTCCTGAGGAAATTGACTGTGTCAACTACGATGCTAGAGAAGGTGACTTGGAGACTCTTCAGGCCATATTCGAGGAAATCGGTCATGCTGAGATTCTCAATATCAAAGACGCAGTCACACTCAGCACTCCGATACATATGGCTGCCGGGAACGGGCACGCCGACGTTCTAGAGTTTTTGCTCTCCTTAGTTCCGCCTGAAAAAGCCCGACAATTGGCGTCCGGTGTCAACGATACTGGTAACACCCCTCTTCACTGGGCATCATATAACGGACACACGCAAGTCGTTGAAATATTATGTGAGAAATATGACGCTGATCCATTTTTGAAGAACAGTTTGGGCCACGACTCTATATATGAGGCCGAGAACAGCAGCCGCAGCGAAGCCGCAAATTGGTTTTTGAACAAGTATGCAGTCGAGGATGATGTCAAGGTTGAAGAGAAAGATGGCAACACCAAAATCACATACACACCAGGGTCTGAGAGTAGAGAGGCGGATGATCTTGCGAATGCTGCGAAACAAGAGATAGACGGTGAATCGTTGTCGACAAAAACAAAGTCAATGAGCTTGAGTTAGTTCGACCTAAAAGTAAGCAACGCATCCATCTCCACGTCAGATAGAGGAACTCAATCCGTCACATTATAGCTCTTCCCACACTGAATGACTGCAGTTCATTTCTTACTGTGTGCCTCGGCTTGTGAGCCCGCTTGAACGGGGTGGAGATTAATATTGAGACAAATAGATCCAAACTGCATTGAGCCACGCTCGCATATGATCCCAAGACCGGCCTTATGACAGAGGTTTAGCAAAGCTAATATAGCTGCGAATTAGAGCGACAGGCGAGCGTAGTGTATTTACCGATTATGGTTTCTATCAATCGAAAAATTTTCAAGATTAAAGCATAGTCAAGTCTAATTATTCACCAACAAGATGAGCGATTTGGGATTCGACCCCACGTTAAAGAAGAAAAAGAAGGCGAAAAAACCCGAGGATTCTGCTGTTGCTCCATTGGAGACAGGTTCTGAAGATATGTTTGCCGGATTGAAGAAGAAAAAGAAGTCTAAATCCACCGAAGGGGCTGGAACTCCTGATGGCGCAAGCGATGACTTGGCCTCTGCTTTGGGTGATTTGGCCCTCAAGAAAAAGAAGAAAAGTATCAAGAGTGCAGAAGCAACAGACTTTGAACAACAGTTGGAAAAGGCTGGTGTTGAAGATGCCCCTCTCAACAATAGTGGCTCTGCGGCGGATATCGCTAACGATACCGTCGAAATTGAGGGCATTATCCCTTACGAATCCTTATTGTCGCGCTTCTTTGGTATATTGAAGAAAAACAACCCCGAGTTGGCAGGTGACAGACTGGGGCCCAAATTCAGAATCCCGCCCCCCGTATGCCAAAGAGAAGGTTCAAAGAAGACACTTTTTGCCAATGTGCAAGATATATCCACAGTCTTACAAAGAAACCCAGAGCATCTCATACAATTTTTATTTGCTGAATTGGGTACACTGGGGTCTATTGACGGTGAAAAGAGGTTGGTGTTGAAAGGTAAGTTCCAGCCCAAACAAATGGAGTCAGTGTTGAGACGATACATTATTGAATATGTGACGTGTAAAACATGCAAGTCTATGAATACTGAGTTAAAAAGAGAGTCTGCCAATAGGTTGCATTTCTTGAACTGCAGAGCATGTGGCTCGACCAGATCCGTTCTGTCGATTAAGACCGGTTTCCAGGCCCAAATCGGCCGCAGAAAGAAGATGTAAGTAACGGTGTATAAATAGGGTCTAACGAATCGAATATATAGAATGGCTAAGAAGGGTCACCTTATGCTTTCCACGAGTCTTCTTAAAGGAATGCACCAGCCGCTAACATTCTCGTTTTGCATCATATAATTAACAACTTGTGCTTTCAACATGGGACTACCGCTTCCTACCGTAGTCAGAGCTTCCTCGAGAAGGTCACGGCAAAAGATAGCATGGGTTTCGGTGAACCCGGCAATCAGGCTGGAGACCTTCTCCAAACAAGAAGAGAAATCTTTGGGAGTTAAACTGGACCGAGAACTTTGGAGCTTAGACAACGAGGTCCTCACTTGATCAAGCAACTCGCTCTGCGGTTTTGTTGAGGAAGGACTGATGGCAGTGGTGGCGTGTCGCGGTGGAGCACGGATCGGCGAAGAAGTGAGTGAAATAGGAGCTGATGCCGGTACCCTTGGAGGACCACATGGGACAGCATGCGTTGGTAGCGGAAGGGAGGACGTGGAGACCTCGGATCTCAGATTCATTGCCGGGGGGCTCGGGGTGTATGTGTTCAAATCGTGCGCAACGCGGGTTGCCTTGCGCCGAGGTCTAGAAGTGGGCTTGCTGGAGTTGCTGGAGCTTACCATTAATGGGGGCATGTCATTCCAGCCCTCCACTGGATCCCCTCGCTGATACTTTGTGAGCGTCATGGATCCAACGATGTCAGCGTACGAGCGGATAAACGTGGTCTGTGTTTTGTGGACCTTCTCGACTGTTGCGGAACGGATCTATTAAGTACGCGGAGATTTCCGATAAACCCGCCGCGAAAAAGGCCGCTCAGGGCAACATTTCTTGGAGTTGTAGAGTCATATGGAGTCAAGGTGGTGAGAGAACATGAATACTTGGTTTGTGTTAATCTCATCAAGATTCCAGTGATTTTATGAATGCTTTGAGATGAATCCGTCGCCAAATTTCCATAACGATTGATCTGTAAAACTTTTAGTTGAGAAAAAGATTTCGAAAAGATGTCGACTCAGATGTGGCCCGTTTCTTGTTAATCGAGCAAGTCACTCGACGGGCGAGTCCTGCGTTAAAAGTATTGAATTGAGGCTGAGAATGGACAAAGTGTTGATAATGCGCGCTTGGGTTAACACTAGAAGACGCTAACACGTAATGAACAGTCCTCTTCATTGAGTTGGGTTTACTGTGTTGTTTCGAAACAAACACGCCTAATATTACAAAAATGCGAAGCATCCACCAGTTTTATCAGATAAATTTCGCTACCATAGCTTTGCAAGCCTATGAATCGTACGAGTATAATCTGCTTAGCGACACCCCCAAGAGGGTGCTAGGAGGAGAACCTGAAAATATAAAAATCAACGACAACTGCAGGACTCGAACCTGCGCGGGCAAAGCCCAAAAGATTTCGAATCTTTCTCCTTAACCGCTCGGACAAGTTGCCATGAGAGCCACCACAAATTGGGCATCTGCTTCCCCAGGAGGTAGCCTAAAAGGTTCTTGGAAAGGCCACTTTACAATTGACTGTACAAGAAGAAGAAGAAGAAGAATAAGAATAAGAATAAGAATAAGAATAAGAATAAGAAGAAGAATAAGAAGAAGAAGAAGAAGAAAAAGCACGGCCCCTATACATAGCAACGGATCTCGTCTGTAAATTTATTGTCCCGAGTCTCTGGCACGTCCTCACAAAAGCGGGTAACTATTCACTGTTCTGACCCACCCCACTAGCGAATTTTTATTATCATTGTGGACTTGCTTGGAGGATGGTGCGATTCTGAAAGCTTGCTGGCATCCACACATGCGTCATAGTCGATAATCGGGTCTGTCACTGCCTGCTTTACGGAAGATGGTTACTATGCCGTGGAAACTTAGAGACGCGAAATGGAAAGTAACTACTTGATCACAATGGGTTGACGTTGAAAAGAATCGGCTGTTATACTTTAACGACATGGTCTACTAGAGTTGTAAATCGCACTCTTGGAAGATAACATTGGAGGTCCACTAGCGTTGTAGATCGTACTCTTGAGGAGGAATATCGGAGATCCATAGAATTTGCGGGCCGCCTCTTCAACCTATTAACTTTTAATCCAGCCTGGGGGATTTCACTATCAGTAGGCACATATACTGTCATTCAAAAATCACAGTAGTTCGCAGACTCATAGACTGGATCTTGTTCCAAGTCGAGCTGACTAATGTTGAATTGATTGCAGCTGGCAAGGGTGCGCAAATTGCGAAACCAAAAGTTTATTTTCGGTTCGGGAGAGAGCGAATTTCGCCACTCGGATCAGCCTAATTACCCCATGGTATCAAATGACGAACAATCCAAGATAGTGAGTTTCTCCCATCATTTGCTTCTATTCCGATGACTAACACATGTTGAGAATGCAAATCGCAAGCGCACGCTAGAGCGACTCCAGGGACATCGGAAGGTGAGTGCGGCTCCCGTAAAAAGATTGCCGAAAACCACATCATCTGCTCCCGTCGACGCCACTGCCCAAGTGAGACCTGCCTCAACTCCCATAAGCACCCGATTTGTGAGCCCAAATGATGCTCCGCGACGTCCCCAGCCGACACCAGAACAAAGGGCAAAGATGGAAGACAATAGACTACGAGCGTTAGAGATCCAACAAAACAAACAGATACAAGTCGCCCCTCCGAATGGCGACGGGACATATGATGGTATTAGACTTAACAATAACAACAAACAAGACTCGGGGATGGACACAGCCTCTAGGTATCAGCCACCGTCGCTTCGACGGAAAGACTACATTGAATACGACTTTTCCACTATAAAAGACACTCGAGGAGGATTCATGGAATCTGAGGGAGGAGGTGAGGGAGAGAACGTCGAGAAGAAGCCGCGAGTGATTTATGAAGCAGCGCCGCCAATGGATGTTGTAAATGCGCCCAGGTGTCTTGAATGTGATCTGATGGAAGTGGATCAAATGATCTTGCAGCACTTCCGAGTGCAAGTGTGCCGCAAGTGTGCGCGGCAAATGCCGGAGAAGTATGCTTTGCTTACGAAAACAGAGTGCCGGGAAGACTATCTACTCACAGACCCCGAGCTACGCGACGTGGAATTATTACCGCGAATGGAAAAACCAAACCCGCATGGGTACCTGAGGATGCAACTTTTTTTGAGATGCCAAATAGAGGCATTTGCATGGACCAAATGGGGGTCATCGGAGGGGTTGGATGATGAATGGGAAAGGAGGGAGCAAATGAGAGTCAAGAGGCGAGACAAGCGTTATTTGGATCTGTTGCGCGAAATGAGGAAAAAAACCAGGGCCGAAGAATATACGAGAAAGCTACGCGATGGACATTCTATAGGCGAGCGACATCAACACGATTGGCTGGCGCCCGTAAGTGTGAAGGGAGACGATAAGCTAATCCTGAGACGATGTTTGGGATGTGGTGTTGAAACAGAGGAATTACTAATTTAAGACGAAACCGGAAAGATCTGAGATCTCCGATTTCTGATTTCTGAGGATATATGGTTGGGCTGCAAATCCAACAAATGTTTCGATTTATAGGATGGATCGGAATCTTGGACTAATGGAACATACCATGAGCTTCGCACTCTCGTCATCCCCGAATAGAATACTGTAGAAACTTTGCAGCCAATTTGTCACCTGCATATAACACAACCCCCACATAGCGATGGAAGCTTGTGGAACCTTCGGTAAAAGAAAAAGTTGATCGGGAGGGTGCGGTATATAAGGGGAGGAGATTTGTCTCTGCGGTGAACTGACTACTCAAAGCTACCAAGAATACATCATGTCTACTGCTGAATCAGAAACCCATGTCTTCACAGCTGAGATTTCTCAGTTGATGTCGCTCATCATCAACACTGTCTATTCCAACAAGGAGATTTTCTTGAGAGAGTTGATCTCAAACGCCAGTGATGCGTTGGACAAGATCAGATACGAGGCCCTTTCCGACCCCCTGCAGTTGGACTCGGAGAAGGATTTGTTCATCAGAATCACCCCCAAGCCCGAACAGAAGGTTTTGGAAATTAGAGACTCCGGTATCGGTATGTCCAAGGCCGATTTGATCAACAACTTGGGTACGATTGCCAAGTCCGGTACCAAGTCTTTCATGGAGGCCCTCTCTGCGGGCGCTGATGTCTCCATGATTGGTCAATTCGGTGTTGGTTTCTACTCACTTTTCCTTGTTGCCGACCACGTCCAGGTCATCTCCAAGCACAATGATGACGAACAATACATTTGGGAATCCAACGCTGGTGGTAAGTTCACCATCACGTTAGACACAACCAACGAAAGAATCGGCCGTGGTACCGTATTGCGTTTGTTCTTGAAGGAGGACCAATTGGAGTACTTGGAAGAGAAGAGAATTAAGGAGGTTGTCAAGAAGCACTCTGAGTTCGTCGCTTACCCCATTCAATTGGTTGTGACCAAGGAAGTTGAGAAGGACGTCCCTGTTGAGGAGGAAGAAGCCGCCGAGGGCGAAGACAAGAAGGCCAAGTTGGAGGAAGTCGATGACGAGGACAAGAAGGATGAGAAGACCAAGAAGGTCAAGGAACAAGTCACCGACATTGAGGAATTGAACACCACCAAGCCCTTGTGGACCAGAAACCCCTCTGAAGTCACCACTGAAGAGTACAATGCATTCTACAAGTCCATCTCCAACGACTGGGAAGATCCATTGGCTGTCAAGCACTTTTCCGTTGAGGGCCAATTAGAATTCAGAGCTATTTTGTTCGTCCCCAAGAGAGCACCCTTCGATGCCTTCGAGTCCAAGAAGAAGAAGCACAACATCAAGCTTTACGTGCGCCGTGTCTTCATCACTGATGATGCTGAGGAGCTCATCCCCGAATGGTTGAGCTTCGTCACCGGTGTCGTTGACTCTGAAGACTTGCCATTGAACTTGTCGAGAGAGATGTTGCAGCAAAACAAGATCTTGAAGGTCATCAAGAAGAACATTGTCAAGAAATTGATTGAGACTTTTAACGAGATTGCTGAGGATGCCGAGCAGTTTGAAAAATTCTACACTGCCTTCTCCAAAAACATCAAGCTCGGTATCCACGAGGACTCCCAGAACAGAAATGCCCTCGCCAAGTTGTTGAGATACAACTCCACCAAGTCCACTGAAGAGCTCACCTCTTTGTCTGACTATGTCACCAGAATGCCCGAGCACCAGAAGAACATTTACTACATCACTGGTGAATCACTCAAGGCTGTTGAGAAGAGTCCCTTCTTGGATGCCTTGAAGGCCAAGAACTTTGAGGTCTTGTTCCTCGTTGACCCCATCGATGAATACGCCATGACCCAATTGAAGGAGTTTGAGGACAAGAAGTTAGTCGACATCACCAAGGATTTCGAGTTGGAGGAGACCGAGGAGGAGAAGGCCATCAGAGAGAAGGAGATTGCCGAATTCGAGCCCCTTACCAAGGCCTTGAAGGAGATCTTGGGCGAGCAGGTCGAGAAGGTCGTTGTGTCCCACTTGTTGGTTGACGCTCCCGCCGCTATCAGAACTGGCCAGTTCGGCTGGTCCGCTAACATGGAGAGAATCATGAAGGCCCAGGCCTTGAGAGACACCACCATGTCTTCTTACATGTCCTCGAAAAAGACCTTTGAGATTTCCCCCAAGTCTCCTATTATCAAGGAGTTGAAGAAGAAGGTCGACGCCGATGGTGCTCAAGACAAGACAGTTGTTGACTTGACTTGCTTGCTTTATGAGACCGCTTTGTTGATCTCTGGTTTCACCTTGGAGGAGCCTTCTTCATTCGCCGGAAGAATCAACAGATTGATTGCTCTCGGATTGAATGTTGACGAGGAAGAGACTGCCTTTGAGACCACCACTGTGGCCACCGAGGAGCCTCTTGTTGAGTCTGCCATGGAGGAAGTTGATTAAACACGAATATAAATTACATAGGCCGACGCACGCTGGAATGCGTCGCATCAAATAATACAAAAATCATTGTGAAAAATCGTAGAGCAAGCATTGGGAATTTGAGGTGGAAATGTCCACCGCGTTTTCCGCGGGAAAAATCTTTGATAACACAGCCGATCTAGTCCGCAGCAATCGTCAGCCATGGGTATATTCATTCCTCATGATAAGTTGAAGAACTTGAAGGCATACAAGTATTCATCGGAAGACCATTCGATAGTGTCTCGCTACATTCTCAAAAAGTGGTGGAATGGGTTTGTTAGGGTTTTCCCGCTTTCCATGGCCCCGAACGTCATCACGTTGCTCGGTCTTTGTTTCATAATGGCGAACTTGGCGTGTGTTCTATATTACGATCCCAACTTTGACACCGAGCAGCCCCGATGGTGCTACTTTTTCTATGCGTTCGGTTTGTTCATGTATCAGACTTTTGACGGGTGTGATGGATGCCACGCCCGCAGAACTGGTCAAAGCGGCCCTTTGGGTGAGTTGTTTGATCATTCGATCGACGCTATAAACACCACGCTCGGTGCAATGATCTTTGCGTCGGTAATGAAGATGGGTCATGGCTATATGCTCTTGATCTCGCAATTCGCCACCTGTTGCAACTTTTACGCATCAACCTGGGAGGAATACCATACTCATACTTTGTACTTGTCGGAATTCAGTGGTCCTGTGGAGGGAGTGTTGATGGTGTGCGCTGTGTACATCGTGACCGGCATCTTTGGTCCTGGAATTTGGGACAAGACCTTGATGAGCGTCGACTTATCCTCTTTGGGGTTGAGCAAAAACTTTCAAATCAACACGAGCTTGATATATGTGGTTTTGGGAGTACCATCTTTATGGTTCAACATCAAGGCAGCAATGTTGAATGTGTATAAGTCATACAAAGCTAGGGTTTCGGACAAGCCGGGTCCTGACGATGTCGCGGCCACTAAATCGCGTCACGCCTATGTGGGATTGCTCCCGTTCTTCGGCTACTATGTTCTTATTGGAATCTATGTGTTCATGTACCCCGAGGTTTTACGTGAGCACACCTATTCGTTGATTTTGTCCATCGGACTCACAATCGCATTCACCGTGGGAAGAATAATCTTAGCGCACTTGACAATCCAAACCTTTCCCATGATTCAACCTCCGATGTTCGTTCCCATCGCACAGATTTTTTTGAATGAACTCTTGATCAACGTATACGGTTACGATAAAGCCAAAGTCGTCCTGGCCGTTTCCTGGCTGGGGTTTGGGTTAGTATTGGGGATCCACAGTGTTTTCGTTTCGGAAATGATCTACGAGATCACGACATTTTTGGACATCAATACCTTGTCCATCAAGCACAAGAAAGCGGAATGAACGCTTTGTCATGCATAATTTAACGATAGAATATATAGATAGGGAGAATCACATCTCTAGAAAGGATCATATCGGAGGTTATTTGTACACACAGTGATGGGAGAGGCCATAAACAGTTTTTATTTATACAGAGAGAGCATTTATAGACTCCAAAATTGTGATAAGTGAAGGGCCGATCAAGCAGCGACCTTCTTCTCGGCGAAAGCAGACTCAGAGCCAGGTGCCATCACATCCTGAGCGGACTGCTGTAAGGACATTTCCTTTTCCATTTCCTGGATCTGGGTTTCGGCTAAGATGGCCAAAGATAATGGGACGGCCAATAATAAAGCTGAGGAGGTCAACGCCCATGTGATGGAACCAGTCTTTTTCAACGCACTGTTTGCGTAGGACTTCATGGATTGAACAGCAGTGGAAATGGAGTTTCGGCTCTCAGGAGCGATGATATCTTTCAAAGCGACGACTCTTTCGTAAATGGTCTCGGTCTCAATGTCAAAATCGTCATCATCGATATCGGACTCTGAATCACTGGAGTACACTTCAGTCTTTTCAGCCCCAAATGTTTCGGTGTACTGAGCAGACGACTCGTCGTTTATCTGTGTTAACTTGACCATTATATTCGACGGATGTGTTCGTTGCTCCAAGCGTGAAAGGCGTTGGTTTCCTGAAAAATTTGTATCTTGAACTGTACACGACGGTGTGTTTTTTATTGTGCAGGATCGCTGCCTGCCTCGTTGAGAGTGAGATAAGATACATCAGGGTCAGCTTCGTGAGCGTAGCCCATTGCTTCCATCTGGTCGGGATATCTGCGATTGTAGAACTGAAGCAAGGCGCGTAACGCGATTTCCTGGTGATGCGAATTATTGAATTCGCCCTCCAAGTCTTTGCCACTAAGCCAATTGTCGCGCAACGAAAGCTTGCCCTTGAGGTAGACCTGCAGGATCAAATCCATATTGGTAGACTTCCACTTTCGTCCCTGGTAGGGGACTAGCTTTTTGATGATTTTAAGCATGGGCGTGCTGAATCGGGCATTATCGTAGTTAGTCAATATAATCTTGTATAGCTCGGTGGGCTTGAGCTCATTCATGGCGAGCATGCGCTCCAGGGAGTGCTTCACCAAGATTTTGTTCGTCGCTTCCAACAAGTTCGCCAATATGAATGCAAAGTGGGGGTTGTAAGATGTGATATTGGCGCTGCACACATTGTTGATTTCCATAACAGGCTTTATTGATGGTAATAGTTCCTTGTTGATAAAGCAATAGTGATGTGGCAAGTTCGTCCGCCCTTGGCAAACGTTAAAAAATTCAAGATCGGGCAAGTCTATAGCGGGATTCATCAATTGATTTTGACTTACGAGCTGCTCGTACTCTTTCGCTTGTAATTTCCCCTCGGTGGTCCGTGCCATTGATTGTAGATTACTATTGTAAAACGCCCGCCCAAGGTAGTCTAGGGTCACGCCCAAGAAGTCCAGGTCATATAAAAGTGTCGAGAAATAGTAGTGCTTGAGTGTATGACTGAGCTTGAACCATTTCAAAAGCAAGCAGACTATGGCCGATGCCGCCTTGGTGGTGGTTTCGCGTAATCGCTGCGCTTCGAGCTTTTGCAATAATCCTGCTTTCACAGCACGGATCTTTTCTTCGAGAACGCCCTTGCCAACTTGATCCTTTTCATGTGATTTATTCAAGTATGAAGTCTCGGGATTGAGTTCCCATTCCGCAAAATTGAGGTTCAAGTCCAAGTGGTTACTTTGAATGACGCCCATCAACACTTGAACGAGACTGCTCAACCGCGAAAGATTTCGCGAATAGAACTTTTCCACACGCTGGAGAGCGCGTATGTGCTGGCGGAGCGGCTTTTCCTGCTGCAGGTCCCAGTCACCTGTAGGATCGGAATCTGAAAATTCCGCGTCAAGATAGCCACGCTCTTGTTGCATGAATTTCTGTCGCTCTTCCCAAAGACGCTTGGTTGAATAGCTTTCATATATAGATGAGACCATTATTTCATTGGCTTCCTTGATCGCCGCAGGGACATCTGCTTTATCATCTTCGTCGTGAGGGTAGATGAATGGCATGGACTGGTTCACTTGGTAAGATCGCCGGACTTTTTCGCCGCCCAGCATGTAATCAGAGGCAATGAGAGTTGGAGATGGGACTGGAGTGGCAATGTGTATAGTTTGAGCTGGCAACATGCCAAACACCGTATGGGTCTTTTGAGTGCATGGAGTTTCGATGGAATTTGAGACGGAGGTAGCGTATGAGTTCATGGCCATGAATAGCTCGTGACGCTGCTCTGCTCTTTCCTTGTTTGAGCTCGATTGCTTTTCTTGCTCCCGAGATTGTGGAGCACTTGATCGAGACATTGGGTATTTATCCATCATGTCCTCTCTGAAAGCCAGATACGATACCGGAGAACAAGTCAACGCTTGGCGTGCCAGGCCTATGCTTGCCTTACTCTTGACCTTGTACATCTCTCTCAAATATTCGTCACACAAGTGAGCTTCTTTTGTACCGCCAAACTCGAAGAGTATAAGCTTCCACAAAAGAAGAATTAGCTGACGTGGACGGGTTGTAGACGTCGGCGTCCATCTCCAATTCTCAATTAGCCTCAAGATGAGTGTCAAGACGTCAGATTCGTCAAGAGCGGCCAAAAATGCTTGCGAGGCGCGCTGCTTACTCAACGAGCAGACGAGCATAAAGTACAATGTTGTCATCGTCATCAACAAGTTGCGCGAGCAGACATGGGATGGAGCAATGTCAGCCTTTGTTTGTGCGAGGTAGCTTGTTGCGAACTTGACTAGAAGCGATATTAGCGGAAGGTAAGCCTCATGTTTGATAAGCCAAATTGCATTGGTCTGTATCGCTTCTATTTGTTCCTCCTTCGACGTGTTTGAGCGATACTGGCCCAACGAAAAGTACAATATTTCTTCGAGCGGCATGCTAGCATGATCTGATTCCAACAGGAGCTCGCGCAAGTCTTTAATGTCGCTTAGTAGATATTCGTCTCCCTTAGAGATTTTCGTTTCGAAATTGTGGGCAAGCTCCAAAAATGGACCCAAAAGTTCGAAATCATCAGACGCGAACCACTGCGAGAGTTCTGTGGTGATACCAGAATTGTCCGTATAGTTGTATACTAGGCGGGATTCAGTCGCAAAAAACAGTGATTGCGATGAATGATGAACACTTGGGCGACTCAGATGACCACTGCTTTTCAGATGATCAGGATCCAGCGCAACATTACTGCTATTGCTGGATCGCTCATGAAAGGGGCCAGAGTCAAAGCGGATTTGCTCGGCGCGAGCGTTAAGCTTATGTTGGAATGTCTCGTCGAACAGAGTCTCGAGGATTTCTTTCTGGGTGGCTTTATCTGGGTTATCTATGAGCAGATCTTCGAGGCGATCAATGATCAATGGGGCATTGGACATCAACGCAGTACGCAAAGCGGGGCAGTGGAGGGTGAGGTCAAATCGAGCGCGCTCCAACTTTTTGGCCTTGTGCAGGCCTCATCAGCACGATTTGATCTCACACAAATTGCAATCGATAAAGACAATGTTATCTATGCAGGGGCCAAGGGACGGCACACTGAACTGCGAGGCATACGTGAATACAACAGAATTTATCGTATCTGATTTATAAACTTGTCGCTTATGGATTGGACTATTGAATGAGGATATATATCAAAGTGGGTATGTTCGGTGCCTATTGCATTCACGACGCTCTTGAATTGGACGAGTGGATCTAGCTCGGATCTGCAGCACACAGCTGATCTGAAAAGACAAGATCGCAGAAACCTTTATGGGGGTCGGATAAATGTGCTGTTGGCTTGGAGGTACGACGCACAGCTCATACTAAATGATGAGATCGCAGATACTCTCACGCCAGCAGGGCATATTCTGGCCAAAATACTCTCAACGTCATTGGATTGGCCTGTACAAAAACATCCAATATCATTCAAACCAGAACACCCGCCCGTTCTACTCACCTGTGCGACCGCGGCAAGAACGCAAGCTGGTGGAGTTGAAGAAGCTGCGCAGAAATTCAAGTAAAGAGTGGCCGCGAGAAACGATGAAAGCTGCATGATTGTGCTCTAGGACTTTTGCTAATAAGTATAAAGAGAAGTGGGCTCCTTTTAATCTGAACACTATCGAGAATGCAGATTGGGTTTATCGCCAGGCTCACATTCTCAGTTGGGGCATGTGTGATTGCTGTCGAGGAGATCTAGCTGCCAAAAAGGTAAGTGGGACTCACGCATGGCAGTTTTTTGAATCCCTTAAAAATACGCGCATCCTCTCCCACAAGCTACGGTAGGGTATTACGAGGTCTTAGCAGGGCTTAACAGCTATGATCCGGAATCTATAATGTAACGAGATGAAGATGGACTATTTCAGAGTGGAGATGGACTGTTACGTAGATCCACGGGGCCCCCGTGTGTTGGCTGCGGAATGAACACACTCCAGGTAGCAGCCTCTAGTTAAATTAATTCTCCAGATGTAGAGCCCGACCACCCGCAGCTCGAGTAAGAACTGTCGTACCTTTATTTGCGGGTCATTTTCGTGCATTAATGCCACTGAGCCTGTTGCTCCGTACCACCGTTGCTTCGACCCTCACTTTGGTTGTTTTGTCCATCCTGAAAATCATTGACTTTCCTCTAACTTGTCCGCTAAATATAGAGTCGAGAGAAGAGTTCCGTCTGCACAATCGAATGTTATCGTGCTAGGTGCATTTGTGTGGAGGTGTCACCAGAAGCCCCCAATCACCCCGCAAGTGCAAATGTCCACTGCTGGAACGATACTTACTTCCCAATTTCCCTCTGATAGATCTTCCATTCTAGATCAGCACACCGGGTTTCTAGGCCAAAAAATCTCGCCTGAGCCAAATCCAGAACTTGACGTCGTGGGTGCGCTGAAATACCGATGCGGCTTTTTTGGGTATCAACACAAATTCGGCGCCTTCGTGCGTGTTAGGGCCTCTTCTCTAACAGACGCCTTACCCATGTTCACGACTCGCGGCGAGCAAGAAATATCGGCTACAATAAAGATGAGCGTCAAACGCCAAAAGTTGTGAGTTCAGATGTGATATATATGTAAGCTAGATCTTATTTTTGCAGCAGCCGCTGTCTTTGGTGGCTTCGGTGGCATACAAAGTAGACTTGTTAAAGTTGTTGTTGGCCTGAGGAAGATTCAAGGCTGGGTTGCGATCAAAAAAGTTGACTGGCGACAAGTGGATGTTGTGAGTCTCCACTGGCATGACGGGGAAGTCTTCGGCTCTGGGGATATGCGTGAAGCCCAACGTGGCCCAAACGACGAGATCATCATTACGGACGGGGTCAATGTAGTTGGCCCACACCCCCAAGCCGGTATCTCTGTGTGACTGGTTGGTGAACTCACCCGCAGCAAACAATTCGTGGTCGCGGTATTTGGTGACCCAAACCTGTTCGGTAGCGAACTTGGCTCTCTTGACGTTGAAAGAAGCAGGATCCATGGCGATCATTTGACGGGCAGGCATATCGATTTTGTATCCAACAGGTGTTTTGGAGGTGGGATTGATGACGTTCTCGTTGATGATCTTATAAGCTCTGGTGGTGAATGGTGACTGATCAATGTGTCCTGCCTTCTCGACGTAGTTTCTCTCGGTCACAAAGCCGACGCCGTAGGGGTTGTTCTCATCTTTGGGCATCTTAACGACGTCGTCGTAAACGACAGTATTTTTGTGGCCATCAATTGCAGGGTCAATTCTGAAGCAAAGAAGGTGCTGGTGGTATGCTGCCATAACATTGGGGCCGACAACAGTTCCCCAAGGTACCTTTACGTTTTCATCGATCGGCATGGTTGATAAAATACCTGTGGCGCGAGTTTCAATATCAATATTACCATCAGCAGAGAACTTGACGTTCACAATGTATTCGTAGTTAGCAACGGTAGCGATAGTTTGGACAATGAATTCTCTCTTTCTTGCAACCACGGGAGCGAATGTACGATAGTTCACGTGCTTGTAAAGGATACCATTATCCTGTTCATGCATACAGACGGTGTTGGGGATAACGTAGGGCTCACCATTGGCATGTGCGGCAACGGTGTCCAAGTAATGAATAAGACCCAAGCAGTCGCAGCCCAAGCCCAAGCGGTTGGCGTTCACTCCAAACCCGCAGTCACCCAAGTCGAACGCCTGCTTGCGGTGGAGAGGTGCGCGGGGGTCACCGTAAGGAACCGTCATTTCAGAGAGTGAAATACGGTAGAATGCCTGTCTGCCCTTAAAGTAGACATCGTAGATAGCGAAGCCTTCTCTAACGTTCGACGCAACTCTGAATTCCCATCCATGCCACTTGACTTTACCGTTCTCGATCTGGTATGATGGGCCTTCAGGCTGAGAGATTAATAAGGGCTTGACGGCATCGGAGAGGACCTCGCCATTCAAGTCGGGATGATATTCAACACAGGGAACAGGCTGCCACGGTTCAGTGGGGACAGTAGTGTGATCGAAGCCGCTGGGCAAGAAGTCCATGCGGATAAACTTCTTGGTGAAGCACTCAAAGACAGGCAGGAACTTCAATGGCAACGAATAGTGATTGGACTCGGTGTGACCATTGCCAGCAAGAACATACATAAAGAATTGCAACAATGGTCTTTTCTCATTGGGATCGTCGGTGGCATAAATCCAAGGATCTGTTCTAACCGAGTATCCTGGGGGCAACTTCAATTTCTCAATCTCGGACTTGACAATAGGGCTGTTGATACACATTTCCTCCCATTCCATCATGTCATCGGGAAGAAGGGGGCCAACGACGCCTTCAGGTAACCTCGTCTTGGTGATGATATGTCCGGCGGTCACATTGACAAGCGCCTTGTTGAATTCCAAGGTATTGGTGTAGTAATAAAGATACAAGCATCTTGGAATAGCAGGTAATGGTTTCCCATTGTGCTCTGCAGCCAAAAAATTAATCATGTCCTTCTTCGGAGGGTCTAAGCGGTCAATTTGGACAAAATGCACATTGTCGGTTGCGAGGTGTGCGTCCTTGACGAGTTTTGAGGCCAATCTGACCTCGTAGTCCTTGACAGATTCAAATGGGTGAACAAAAGGAGCCATCACGAAACGATGAGGGAATAACTTTCAAGGCCGATGACATGAGGTGATTGACCCGATATTTATACTTCATGCGGTGCCTGCCTCATGGTGTTATCGGTGTTTTTTAGATAGTAACTGACCACCTGAACAGTCGCGGAAACACCTTCCTGATTAGGCAGGTCAATGCTCGCACCCACAGATTAAATTATTTTCTGGTTTCGGGATTTAAAGCTTGGCCCCGAAATGCGCACTAATTACCGATTTCGGGACTCAGGTCTCGCACACAATCGTCCTGAGGCGCGTATTTGCGGGGCCTTGGCCACCTCGGGGGGAGAAGGGGCGCTTCCCAACTGATCACCGATAGGGACTGACCTAAAGGCCGGTATGTCTCGGAATCAGCTAACTAGTGGAAAAGCTAACTGGTGAAATAGCTAACTGGTGAAATAGCTAAATATATTAAAGCAAAAATTAGAGCCGTCGATATCTCAATTTTGAGTTATCATTCGTTTATTTGCCCCTCAGCTACCATCCGTAAACAACAATCAACGAATCGAAAAGGCGTCTTCCCCGGTGGGCTGTTCCTTTGAATCCATCGATGTTTTCCCATTTGACTTCGAAACGCCGATCGGCTATTTTTCTCTCTTCAAAATCAATATTGAACCATGTAAAGCACCATTGGTTAAAGTTCACAAAGACGTCGAAAGCCTCAAAAGGAAACACACAGGCTCGATCCTTAAGAACCATTTGAATGGTTTTGCTGTCTCGGTCAACATGGCAATCCATACTCGACTTTGTGGCATGAAACACATAATACAATTCAAGTGACTTGCGAGAGTCGGACAGCTCTTGGTAGCAGCCTACTTTAAACTGCAGCTTCAAAGCTTTGCGACGAATCTGATCATCCAGCAAGTTTTTTTTATCAAAAAGGTAGTGGCCTTTCAAGATGAGGGCGTCAATATGTGCCAGGCACGTAAATATGCTTATAGGCCTTTCATTTAGTAAATGTTTTGCCCAGTATTCAAGATATCGTTTCTGAGATGGAATCGATACACCTTCGCCAGCAAATGGTTGCATTCGAGCATCGGTGAACAATTGGATCGCCTCCGGCACTGTAAGATGCGGCAAAACCACCGACCGAAACCGTTCGTACATCAAGTATGCACAGCAAATTGATCCCAGGCGACCCTTTCCCGCCTTGCAATGCACAATTGCTACGTTTCTCGGGTTCGAGTTCAAAAAGAAGTACATTTCCTTAATACACTTACTCAATAACGCCAAAGTCGGCGGCTGATGGTCTGGGAACGGGAAATGGCTCACCCGATACTGGACTTGTGCATCATTATACCCCGCACATTCGCCGCGAAGGTTATAAATGTGCCAGGCCGCAATCTTTCCCGCAGCCTGTTGCTGTTTGAGCCAGTTCACAAGGGTTTTGAGCAGGTATCGATAAATGGTCAGCGCGTAGTTGGAGGTCGGACCAGTACAAGCAATAAGCTGTGGGGTGATATGAGCCATATCATATTCGAAGCCGAACTCCGGGTCATAGAATGTGCGTTTCGGTGAAGCGATCAATGATCTGAGGAACAGCTTCATCTTCAAAGCGCTAGGAGGTGACACCAAGTCTTTTGGTTGCAAAAAAATTTGGTTTTTTGTGGCCGCCGCTACGCAAAAATAGATTTGGGAAAGGGCAAAGGGCAAATAAATTGTAATTCGATATATACAAATGGCGAATTGCCGAATGACGTCAATTATAGCTAGGCCATCCCTGCCTGTTGCATCACCTCGACAATCTTTCTAGACAAGACGGGGTCACTGCGGATGCGCTTTTGCATCTTGGTGGCTTCGGCGAAAGATGTGGCCTGGACCTTTTCTTCAAAAGTGCGCGCCAAGTCCAGGGCCTGCTCAAAGTACTTGATGGCTGAGTCGACTTCTTCTTTTTGCAACATGATCTGGGCCAATGAGATGCGAGCCATTTCTGACTTGGGATCCAACTCACAAGCACTTTCCAAGAGACTCTCAACTTCATCGAACTTGACGGGGTCATCGCGCAAAAGGCACAGGGCCTTGTTCTGCAATGGCAAGCTTCCGACCAGGAAAGTAGGTAATGCCAGCTGCAACTGCGCGGCAACGTCGAACTGCTTGCATGCGGCGGCGGTCTCGTTCATGTCGACTAAGATCTCACCATAGTAGTTTGGGACTTCGGCAGAGGTGGGGAATCTAAGCTTAGCGGCGGTGAACTTGTTGGTAGCATCAGTAGCGTTGCCGTTTTTATAAGCGATGCATGCCAATTGGATGTAAGCATAGACGTTATCAGCGTTCAACTCCATGGCGCGAGCAAAGTTTTCCTCGGCCAAAGCAAAGTTACCAGTGAGGTAGTGCAATTGGCCCAAGTGGTAGAAGGTATCGGGGCATTCAGAGTTGAGGTTCTTGGCAGTTTCAAAGTCAGCGATGGCTTCAACGTATGACTGTTTGTCAGCATTGATCAACGCTCTAAAGATGTAGCAACGAGTACGGGGCTTCAAGGCGATAGCTCTGTCGACCAACTTGGCAGCCTCCTCTGTGTTCGCCTTTAAGAAAGCGAACGCCGAAGCGTACTCCAATGCGATAGCAGCACGATTGGCCTCAGGCGATTGGGGATTTAACTCTTCAACATTGTAAAGCTCGAGAGCCTGCTTCAACAACGCATCAGCCTCGTCGTAGCCATTCTGGGTATTACCGTTGATGCGGGAGATAGCATCGAGCAAGAATTTGTCGGCTCCCAGGGGTTCACCAGAGATACCTTCGGGCGTCGGTTCAGTCACGAATGCGCCGAAAAAGGCACCAATGGTGGCTGCAGAGGGCAAATTCTCAGATGGAGGCTTGGACTCGACAATCTTGACCGAGTGTTTCTTGAGAACGCGCTCCAACACCAGCTCGATAGATTTATTGCTGAAGTTCCCGTAGATTGTTAATGCGGTCAAGTCGAACATTGCGTCCTCATATTCCTCAATGATCTCGTAGGATGTAGCACGACGCAAAATGCACTTGGTGTAGTCATTCTTGATAGCGATGGCTTTGGTCGTATCGGCAATGACATTGGCATGATCGTTTAAAGCCGCGTAGCACGCAGATCTGTTTGAATAAAATACTGGATCCTCCTTTATGGTCAACGCCGCGGTGTACAAAGCAATGGCCTCAGTGTAGTGCTTGTTCTTGAACTCAGCATTACCGTCCTCCTTCAAAGCTGAGGCCCAGCTCTCCTTCTCGGACGAAGATGCCTCGGCAAGAGTTTGAGGAGAGATTGCGGGCTGTCCGAACTCATCAACTGGGTAGCCGCGCTTTTCCACTGGGGCAGCTACAGAAGTCAGTGATGAGTCACTGGATGCAGAGTCACTGGGAGTAGATGCGCTAGTAGGAGTGTCGGCTGCGCGCTTTGCCTTCTTTTTGCTCTTTTTTGATTTCGAGGTGGATTCACCAGAGCCATCACCTGTAGATTTGCGAGACGAGACATAGTAATATGCAGCCGCCACAGATGCTACGGTTGCAGCAGTGGCCAAAACCGCGGTCCTGTTGCGCGCAAGGAAAGTCGAATTATCCGCCATTGTGGTGTTTTCCAGAAGACCCGGCGATTGGCTCAGATTTTTTTCAGTCCCTCGAAAAACATCCTACTGCAATACTTTAAATTTCCACCATCATTCGTTGCTCTATAGTGGTAATCAGTTGGACCATGCAATGGAGGGGAAGAGGCTGTAATTTTTCACGTACCACCATTTACTGTTGTCCATTATATCATACATTGAATAGTCTATTAATTATCGATTGACCTCAGAATACCCAGGTGGATTATCATCTGAGGTCGATAGCTCTGGCATCGTTGATGGTGATGGTGATGACGATGAAGGCGGTGCAGGGCCCTCGTTGTAGTGTGGAGCAGGCTCCTTTTCAGTCGGAAATCCACTGCCACCACCAACGTATGGCGGCGCTGTTTCGGCTTGATCATGGCCCGAGGGAGGTAACACCATGCGGACATCGGGACAATCCACGGTAACGTATTGAAGTTTCTTGCTCGCTTCAGATCGGTCGGAGGGGTTCATGATTTTCTCAAAGGAGAGCCCAACCGTGAATGACAAGCAATATTTTCTCTCTATGTTGCAGACCTTGAAAGATGGCGCAGTGCTCTTTGGAATCAAAAAGTTGTCGTAATAGTCCCGAGGAACTTCCAAGGCATTCCGCCCTTCGCGAAAATCGAATTTCAAATTGTTGAATTGACGAGTGGCGATCTCGCTCGATGCCTCATGCAGCTGAAACTCTGCAATCCCTTCATCGGTACCGGGATCGACTATTTTGACCAGAACTATGGTGGTGGTGATCATCGAGAGGCATAGAGATTGCATGTAAACAGGCAGAGCAGGTTTGTTTCGTTTACCGCTCAGTGTGACCATGTATAGCTTGAATGATGGCTTTCGTCCTACAACAACATGAATGGGGTCCGGGAAGCGAACTTCAAAGTGCGCTTGTAGACCTTTCGAATAGCCGTGGCCGACAATTTCTTGGCTCAGAGCAACAACCCAATCTCCGTTGCTCAAAAGATTCTGTCGCGGTACGTAAATGAAAGGATCGGTTGACCGAAGATTTATCTTGAACATGGAAGCTCGCTTCGCCGTCGCCTTGACAAAGTAGGAGATTTTTGCCAAAGGTCCCACTTCAAATGACGGTGGGAGAGCAGTGGTAATATGATAAGATTCTTCGGGCACGCTGTCCTTTCGCAACGGCGCAGCTAATGCCAGAGAAAGCTCCCGCAAGGCAAAACCACGTAGACCCACATTACCCTTATTGAAAAGCACGCGACCTTGAGTGTATTCCACCCTGTTGGATATTCCACTTTGTGCAGTGCATGAGGTTTCATTGGGAAGCGTAAATTCGAAAGGATACTCGTAATCGCCAGGAGTCAACGTAAAGGACTTTGCGTTCAGCACTTGCCGCACCTCAGGAGGGGGGAACACAATCATTGACCGATAAAGGAATACGTGCGTATCTGTATGAATACCTTGAATAGCGCGACTTCTCCCTTGGCGATTGGTCGAACGATCGCCCACGTCGACCAGCGAGCGAGCCACGCCCTCGAGTTTGACGGCGATGCTCTCGAGTGTGGTTGCGCTTGGAACAGAGAGGTGAACTGTGCCCCTTATATGGCTATTATTAGAGAAACGGTGCTTTCCATTCGAGGTGTTAATTTCGACTCTGAGTTTCGTACTCATCAAGGTGGCGCTAAGCTGACGGTTGTGAACTGATCGAAAGTAGCCGAGGATTAGCGCAGCTACTCGGAGCTAACGCATGGGGCTGAGCCGACAAAATAATTTCGCTGAGCTCCCTTACAAAAAATGTGGAGACCGTCTTGCTCGCGAGATCTCAAGGCCTCGAGAATTGCATGATTTGATGTTACTTGGTCTAGCTATAGCACGCGTCGACGCGGTACCAATGATAGGAGTATAGAGACTTGGTTGTCACAGTTACTGGCGGCCTCATGCAACAACGTTTTGTGTATATACTGGGACTTTGTTTTCTTTTCTGGTGAGCCATGTTTCGTTGCATCGGCATTGTATTGTGATGCTGCCATTACACTCTCGTAGTCGGTGAGATTGGAAGAATATCTGTTAGACGCTAATCTTTGGATGATCTGTACCTGTGGATGATCAATCCCAACATACGGAGTCTTTATTCTCACCTCCTCTTGTCGTCAAAGTCCTTTATCGCGATAACTCGATAGCCAATCATTAGCTTGAGCATGTATTGTCTGGAGACTTTGGTGACATGAAAGTGTGGTGTCGTGGTCTGTGGCGCACATGAACCCGCCTACAACTTATGTGGTAGTTCAGAGATCTGATGGACATTCGAACATCGCAACGGAAATTATGGTATTAGCGCCTTGAGATCTATCTCTTTGCTTCCCTCCAACCGATCTTTCTACTCGTCCCGAGGAGATACTTGACGATGGGCAGACCGTGAGTGGGTTCAGCCGATTTGACTCCGAGAGGTTAGAGGTAAACAGGATTTCTCCCCTGTTTTATATTCTCTGTCAGTGTTGTGAAAACTGGATCAAACGTGAGCTGTCGCCCAATGGAGGCAAGATAAAAGTTGAGGCAACAGAATCAGACATAACTTTGGTCGGCTATTTGCTCAGTTTAGGTACTTCTAAGTATGTCGTGGTCACCCATCTACGCGTAGTTTGGATGGGACAACCAAATTGCTTTTGTATTGATGTCGCGCTTCGGTGTTGACTGCAGGCATGCCGTTGCAATTCATGAGTAGACAATGCTTGCGAGCGGCCGCTGATCTGACATTGATGAGGTGAGTGTGGTTCTATCTCGCCCCAACCCACAACTCGTACTTGCATTCGTACTGCACCGATACTGACGTTGGGTTCCCCGGATTTGGCAAATTCATTTTCTTAAATGATTAGGAGTTAGTACAAGCTCGAGTGGACACTCATACTCTCCGTCAACGAGAGTGTGGTTTTTCGCGTGAATCACCTCTCGAACTTGGGAGGTGGAAAACATTTGTACGGAATCACGGTCAAAGAAGCTGTGTGTCGATATGTGCGGTTTCTGGCAATGGATGGCCGCCTAGAAAGATCATGGCCCGTCTGATGGTTGCGTCGATGATACAAGATGTAGATTTGCATTCGAGTGTGACCACAGTTTCCTTGAAGGTCATCAAGTCTGGGACGGAAAGACTCACAGTGCCATATACATGATCGCCATGAGCATACCGTGAATTTCCTGTTCGAGGATCGACAGCAACCTGAAGAACAAGTCATGCCTTCGGCCTTCACTTTAGTTGCGATTTAAGTATGGATTCATACAATCTCCATGAGATCTCAAATCTAAGCGTAGCCTCCCACAAAAAACCCTGCCACAATTGCATGCCGGCCGAGACTTCATAACCTACAGAAATAAACGCCATCTCTCTTCAGTATCTACGCCGATACTCTGAGATACTTCAACTTTTAGCTAGGATGAAAAGTTATGTCGAATACGCAGAAATGGGAGGCTTCTCGGGAGCCACAGGGTGATCATCACTTATATACGGAGGTGCCTCCACCAGCGTTGCGGGGATGGATTCGAGATCATCAAGGCCACCGGCAATGACCTGTACATTTTGGCATTCTATCGTAACATATTGTACCTGTTTGCTGAGCTCATTCCTTGCAGGAGGACTGCTCAATCTCTCCACAGACACCCCGATTGTGAATTTGAAGCGATACCGCCTCACAATATTCCGGATTGCAAAAGAGGGAACAACATCTTCAGAAATAACAAAGTCAGCATAATGCTTCAATGGTATTTCCTCGTATTGATTTTTTGAGCAACTGAATTTTAAATTGTCGTACTTTCGATCGGCAATCACAGTGTCCACCTCCCTTGTTTGATGTTCTCTTCTTATAACTGACGATCGGTTGACGGGCACCAGCGCTTGGGTGATTTTGGTCATAGAAAGCTTGATAGACTGTATGTAAATTGACGGCGCTTCACCCAGAGCCGCGCCGTCCATGGACACAACAAAAAGCCGGAAACATGGTTCTCTCCCTGTCACAATATATGGTGGATTCGGAAATCTCACTTCTAAAACGATCGGAAGCTTTTCTTTCAAATCACGGCCCGCCGCAATCTGGCCACTTAAAGCTGCTGAGAAGTGCTGCAGGGGTTGAATGTTAATTCTGGGAGCAAAATCAAAACTCTCGTCAGAGCGTAAGTCCGACCTGAACGTTGACGAGCGTTCTGCGGTGGCATAAACAAGGTACGAAACGCTGGCAGAGCAACTCAGGTCCCTCAATGATGGAGGGAGAGGCACCCACCGATTGATATTTGCCGAGTCCTCACTCCTAGTGATTGAGGCCATACTGTCGATTGAGATACCTCCTGAATCGTCCAAGGACAAGCCAGCGGGAAGCTGAAAGTCAAACGGGTACTCGTAATCTCCAGCTGTGAGAGTGAAACTTTTCGTTTCCATCAATCGCCGTATCTCAGGTGGAGGGAACACCTCAACGGATTTATGGACCAATACTTGTGAGTCGGCTACCCATTCTTGCTCCGATGCCCTATTTGTACCCAGCCCGGTCATACCGTTTATCATATTGATCATAACGTTCGTCATATCATCTGGATCAAATGGGTCCGTTCTGGTCCTACGACGAACAATCATTATCAGTGATCGCGCGATGCACCTTAGTTCGATCTTGATAAGTTTCAAAGTGAGCGATTTCGGCACAGAAAGATGTGCGGTTCCACGGATCTGATCTCCGTTGGAAAATCGATGATTCTTTGTTGGCTTTTGGATCACGACCTTGAATTTCGATCCCATTGGCGAGAACAATGGATCTCTCCAACGAAACAGAATTCGCTGAATGGCATAAAAAATCCATGCAGCCGCCTCTTGCGACTTTAAGGGAGCCACTTCGATACGGAATGCTGCGACAAATGACATCGTATTTGCCTGGAATTTCTATTTTTTTGGTCACGTGCATTATAGTATTGGGCGACGGTCGTCGGCGGCATCGGTTGGCACGATTGTCCACACATGTTCGTTTGCCGCCGATCTCCTACCTTCCTCCGTCACACGCGCTTCTTTACAATGTCTGCACCTGCAACTACCCAAATCGAGATCCTTCAGCAAGGTGATGGCAAGGCCTTCCCTTCCGTTGGCGACTTAGTCACCATTCACTACACCGGGACCTTGGAAAATGGTAAAAAGTTCGACTCTTCTCGCGACAGAGGTAAGCCCTTCCAGTGCACCATCGGTGTCGGCCAGGTAATTAAAGGCTGGGACACTGGTATTCCCAAGTTATCCCTTGGATCCAGAGCCAAGTTGACCATTCCTGGTCATGAGGCTTATGGTGCCAGAGGCTTCCCCGGCTTGATTCCTCCTAACGCCACTTTATGCTTTGACGTTGAATTGTTGGGCATCAACTAGATAGCTCAATCGGTAGAAATCGACTGTATACTTGCGTCTAGAAACAAACGTAGAAAGAGATGTGGCTGCTCTGATATCAAATTTTGAAAATATTTGCATGCAATCGAATATCACATATTTATTTATCTATAATCATCTATATCACGCCAATTGTGATGGTTGATGGTATTGTAGTGTTGCATGACAACTTTTTTTCTTGAGCATGTAACTTGTATTCGCGGCTTATCTATCTGTGTACCACATAAATTTGCCACCAACGCAGGTCCAGGAGAGTAGAATGGGAACTGCTGTTACGCACGGGGAACAAGACTCGCCGGCGTCTAGGCGCCTGCCATACTTGCTAAAACCCAGACAACGGATTGCGCAATTTCTTGAATTTTTTTTTTCTGAATGCCGTAGCCAGTTGAGGTATGTACACATCGTTTTTTAGTTATTCTTCGGAGCAAAATGCCTCAGGAAGACATAATATTTTGAACTCCAAATCGTAGTACCAGCCTAAAATCGATACCATTAGAAGATACCCAATTGATCAAACACTTATACCCGATCTGCTGGCGATAAACCTAACTTAGAGCTCCACATATGAGATAACACCCTTGACATCCGAAGACCTGTTTATCTAATATTGCGGTGAAGATGTTTAGAAGGACCGAAGCCATGTTTTGCACGCACCTGAGCATTCAACGATTGTGGGTAGTTACTACAGCAACTTTGAGTCGGCTACTGGGCTAAGAATCTAAAGCAAAATTCATAGGTAGATCTCAAACGGGGTGGTATTTCAATCACAGACTATAAATTGTGCGAGAAGGCTGGGACGCCAATGTCAACCATGATCAGGCCGTTTCTTCACTCGGCCGTATGCTCGAGCATTGACGAGCTCCGGTTCTTCTGATCAGATTCACCAATGATCCGAGAGTTAGGCAAAGCGGCCACAACCAAGGTGTCCGCTGGATTAAATGTATATTGCTTGCCGAATCGTTCCCATATGATTTCGCTCGTTACAGCTAGGCGACAGTCATGCTGTGCCGAGTTCTCGTTTTTGATGCTGATCCGAGACACAGCCATGTTTTTCTCCGGATAAAACGTCAGGTCGCCTAAAGCCGCAACACCCACTCCAGCAGTCGCGCTACGTGCACTCAATCTGACTTGTTTGATTGTAACTCGTGGGGCAATGTCCGTGAGCTTGAGCTCAACAGACCCATCCGATTCGTCCCTGTGGCGGGTAATAGTTGCAGTGATTAAGCATGGCGAGGAGAGAATGGGGATACTCACCTCACTCGCCAATTGGTGGTAGGAATGACCTTGTTGCACATACTGGATGACGAGTTCAAAGGTAAAGTTACGAGGTTCTTGCACCATGTGTGGAGGCATGGACACAGCAGCAATGAGATCACAAGATGACTTATTCACATTGGATGAGGTCATCAAGTCCAATGGTTCATCGTCTTTGAGGCCATCCCAATGCAACCGCATCAATTGATCGCTGTTACTGGGCAATCTTACTGCCATTGCGAACTTCTCATACTCGATTCCGTGAGGTGGATGTGATACGTTGAAAAGCACCGGGATTCTTATGGCTTCTCCAAGAATGATATCGGAGGTGTGGGTAGCGTCAATAGCAACTGTGATGGACGGCGCGACAGGGCCAACATCAATGTAATTTCTTGCTAGGCCATTAGCCAACTTTCTAGTCTCAGCGCATACCTTCCCGTTTGCCTGACTGTACCACGATGACGAATACGCGAAATGGGGGGCAAAACCCATGTTTTCAACTCTAGTCAACTCAAAATCATCGAAAGCGAATTTGATATTCATTTGAGCCAGAGAAATCTTGAAGCGGCCAATTCTTCTCGGAGCGAGCGTGGTGTTGACGATTTTGCATTTTCCAAGTTCGCAGATCGGGATTTCCAAATTTGCTTTCAGATCGACCGCCATAGCCAAACTCAAAAGCGGAAAATCACTGGAATGCTTTATTCTGATACTCTGTTCATGCTGAGCGTCATGAGTTTGAAATTCTATGCTTTCAATTACAACCCTTACGGAACCTTTTCCAGCAACGATGGAGAGCAAGCGACTTATGCTCAAATTGCTGGATATGCTGAGTTGGATGGTGATAGAATCACCTAAAACACATGTTTGAGAACCAGATGGGCCGCAAATTGCAAGATCGGCGGAGAGCAAAGGTTGCGAGATCTCGTCTAGACAGAAGCTCGAGAAGGCCGATTCGTCATTGAACAAGCATTGCGGTGTAGAATCATCATGCAAAAAATTACCCATGCTGAGTTGGATCGAAGTTGACAACTGGCCAGCAGTATTGTTATCTTTCCGATAGATTCCAAGCAACAATCTTTGGAAGTAGTGACCAGCCGCTGTTGCCTTACGACGCAGGAAAAAATCACTGCACATGTTGTAGAGAGTAATCAAATCGGTCCGTATACGGGCCAGTAACGACTCTTCAGAGATGGTTGCGTATCCCTTTGAGAGTTCCCAAGATAAATATGCGATCACAGATTTTGGTAGATGAGTGTCGCTGTCCAATTCAGCGATACCCCGTTTCAAAAGATCGATACGCTTGTCGAGGATCTCGGTAGAATCTTTGTACTCGAATAGATAATTCTGAGGAATCGGCGTCAGCACCAAATTGTCGCCTTCAATCAGTTTGAGGAGAGAGCTTGCACGCACAAACATCCAACCTGTTAAGACAGGGATTGTATCAATGAACGATGAGTTTGGGACCATCAATTCGCCTAGATTGGACCATAGCGCGAATGGAACGGACAACAGAAGTTCGCGAATGGGCAGCAAGAGCTCATGTGGTAGCATCGACATGAATTGACCTAGCCATTCAAATTGGATAGCTTTCCAGTTTTGTAATCCTGGAGATGGTTTACAACATTCCTCGACAGCCGAAATGTGCAGATGATGGACTCGTAATGCTTCTAATGGCCTTCGTAACGCGAAAAGTCCGCGCACACTATGAAATGCTGCCACATCGAGTAAAGTGCGGATGTGATGGTATAAAGCGATATCGTGAGCCGAGACGTTCGGATCATCAATGATAGGAAAAAGATTGGTGGAGACAAGTGACAACAAATCCTGATATGCAAGTTCGAATAGTTGGGTGCTGATGGTGGCATTCTCAGGATGGGCGAACAGATTAATAACGGCTTGCTTCAAGAGATTTCGGCACTCCAAAAATTTGGGGGTGAGTTGAATCTGGGTATCGATGTTGGTGGACAGAGGGCACGTATAATACTTATTGGACCTATTCTTTATGCGGGTCTCTATTTGAGCATAGAACGGAGGTGCGCATTGACGAACACCACCAAGAAGAGTATTGACTAGGGTCTCGCAATCACGTTTTAACGTGGGGCTATCCGAGAACACATGCAACACTGCCAGTCGCGGAAGATTGGTCTTTGCAGGAACTCCGGAAAGGGCCAGACGCAAGTCACCGTCGGAGGCTAATATTATAAAAGGTGAAGCGCCCGTACGAGCACATTGAGCATTGAAAGCCTCTATTTCCGAGACCAACGAATCCAAATCATTGTGGGCTGAGTTGAACATAAAAAGTTGTACACATACGCAAGGTTTCAAATGTACATACTTGTCGAACCAACGACAAGATAAGATACCATTGGGGAATAAGTCCGATGAGGAATTAAATGGTGAAAGGGAAGAATGGGAATGCGATGATGCTGGATGCGTGTCATGATAGGGCACGACCAGACCCACAATTTCAAAGATGTACTTGCTATCCGAATGATGTATGAAGCAATCGTCCCACACAGAACGATGCACTGAATGAGCGTTTATCGACGCGGTTAAAAGGTTGCAAACCAGGGGGAGCAGGTCAAGACATTGTCTGGTGAGAACCACATGTACGAGCGGTGCCTTGTACTGCAAGAACTCTGGAGAGTAGTGCTGCATTGGTGGTGGGTACCAAATTAGACATTATTTGTAGGAGGCGTGTTGCAAATTGAGCGAAAATTTCAGTCGTCAAGTCCCTCTGATTTTGAGGGCAATACATCTTATTAATGACAGATATTATTAACGCTAACCCCATCATCCATGATGTATCGCAGTTGGGTAATCGCGATTCGTCGGTAAAGGCGTTAACAGACAAGGCATCGATGTTGGCGAGTTATTACGCATCACTTTCCTTGACTAATAGGTTGCCATTTGTCAACGGCGATTCGTCAGATGTAGTCTCTGAAAGTAACAGTGGGTATGAGGATGATGAGAACGACGATGTGGATAATGAGAACATCGATGCGGATGATGAGACTGAAGACACTATTGATTCCCGGGAGATTTTTGACCTCATATCCACCATTCTGGATCCAGAACATCCCTTGACGCTAGCACAGCTCGCAGTCGTCAACTTGCATGATATCGTGGTTTCACATTCCACAGCGCCGTCTGGTTTGCTGGAGGTACTTATTAAAATCACTCCAACAATCACTCATTGCTCTTTGGCAACTCTCATAGGATTAGGCATCAGGGTCCGTCTTGAAAGATGCCTCCCCCCTCGTTTCCGGATACGGATATTGATCAAGGAAGGTTCTCATCAACTGGAGAATCAAGTCAACAAGCAATTAAATGATAAGGAACGGGTCGCTGCAGCATGTGAAAACAACCAGCTTTTGTCTGTGATTCTGCAAATGTTGAGCACATGCAGTTGAGCACACGGAGTTGATATATGCATGTGAGGATAAACTAGATGGTGTTAGTGTCATGCATCCACAGGGGAAATGCAAATTATTGGATTTTGCTGTATCTACGGGTTGCATAATATGATGACAGTTGTCTATTGATGGGGAATCTCCTTGTGGGGCTGCCCAGCATCGGTCACGGATGAATGTGAAACGCGACGCACATGATATTCACACACACACAAAAAGGGTTGTGTCACATGGCGACGTCGAAAGATACGCAAGACCACCACATTGCCGTAGAATATGTGTTAGCGGGCTGTCACGATGATATATGGGCCAAGTGCGTTGACCTTGCATCGGAATCCAAAATCGCGATTGCGGTGAGAGGAGGTGGTTCTGTCCACACTTTGTATATAATTAATATCAGGAATCTTAGATATGCAAAACTTGGGGCCAGTCAAGTTAAATATTTCATCGAGAAGCCACCAATACCGAAGCATTCGTATTTGAACGGATCTGATATTAGGGCTTGTGTAAGTTGAGTGATCATTGGGGTATTCCTTTGCTTAGCGACTGAGGGTCATTAGGTGGCGCCGAAGGAAACCACAGGGAAGGGACGTTTGGTGATGACCCCGCAATGTAGAGGTTGTTATCCGCAATTCGGTTATGCGCCATGTATGCAGTGACCATATTATTTGGCGAAGGGATGCCCAACGTGTCTCGAGATTGGCAGCATACAACTGCGGATCATTAGCAATTGGGACCAGCCAGCAGATTGTTAATGAATGTGCGTCGACTCACAGGGTCACCCCCACAGATATCCATAGATGACTTTACATCACAGATGACTTTACGGAAACATGCTGGAGAAGATTTGTATTCGTCAATACTCTGTGGATCCGCAATGCTACCCGAAATTTTCATTCAGTTTTTGGCTCAGATGAAATTCGCTAAATTGCTTTGACATATTCGAAGTTCTGCAACTGTAGGCGGCCATAATCTACAATCATATTGCGGACATCCAACGCTATGAAGCGGACGACTGATTTGCGAATGAATATCGCAACTTGCAACACGTCCGGATCGTTTGAATCTGCATGAAAGCGCGACGCCAAGAGTTTGACCAAGTCATAGAGTCTGTGGATCTCCGACATGTACGCATTTTTCAAGTCCATATAAGAATTCATTTTGCTGCGTTGCTTTGCATATGGCGAAGTAATAGGAGAATCGTTGACAGACAGATGTGGACTGTAACAGGAATGGCGCGAGCCGGCACTATTCATCACACGAGTTGTGCGCGGAGGAGTCAACAGGAGGTCGGATTGAGAATTGAGGAATGGTCGGGAAAAGTCCATCTTGGGCGGTGACAGCGAGAACGCATCCAAAGCATCTTGGAAAAGTGGGGGTGGCAATAAATTGGGCGAGGAAGGTTGTCTGCTTTTCGGCGACTGTTGCGAGACCGATCGATGTAATTGGGGTGGTTGAGACAATACTGGGGACACGCGAGTATTATGATTGAATTGCAGAGGACTCATAGACATGGCTCTATTCTGCTGCACTGGAATTGATTGGCTGGAAGGGGATCGAGTGGGCATTTCCGGCAGGGAATGGAACGAGGTTGGGCCTGAAGCAAATTGCTTTATTCGACTGTATATGCTTGTTGCACGACGCAGCACAGTGGAAGGACTAAGCAGCACCGTATCCTCCTGGTCCTCTTCTATAATTCCATTGCGATCAATCATCAGTTCACGGCCAGTTTTCAGGAACGGGAAATGCTTGCGAGGCTTTGGATCTCGGGAAGGATGTCGCCATGAGCGTGGCGAAGTGGTATGCTTCTGATTAAGGGTAGTAGAAGGAGCACAAGGTGGGATCATTGTCTCAAGATTAGTTGGTGTCATTGATTCGGGTACGGAGGGGGTGCGGGGTTCGTAAACATTATAAGCCAACAAGACCTTTTTGTAGTAAGATAGATGAGAGCTTTCGAAGGATGACAGATTAAGCCAGGAGATGATATCTCGTAATAGATTTACTTTGACATCCACGTCCTTGATATAAATGCCCTGCATCAGCCATAGATCATCGGGGATATCAATGGGATCAATGATGGAGATAGCGGTTTGGTCATGCAACGCATGATGACGACCACATACCAAGCCAAGAAAAGCCAAAGGAAGCAGATAAATGTTATTCTCTGTGTGAGAGATGGATAATTTTGATAAATTATTGAGTTGCAGGCCAGTCCAAGTATCGTCAGCGGAGTTAGCATCCACATACTCGTTAAGAAAAGAGGAATAAGTACTGGTACGAGGCAGGATCTCTGATTGATGTATCGGGTGTAAGGGACGGGGTAGAGATACCAGAGAATTTGATAAGTTCTTGTCAATAGAGGACTCAAAAGCATCCTCAAGTAACATCACGGCGGGTAAAAGTGGGTCTCAGGATATGATCGAGGTAAGGCTACGTCATAAGGTTTTTAGAGGAGTGTGGGTAGGCTGTCGCAAGCGAAAAACAAACAAACACAAAGATACAAAACATCATCCGACAAAAATTAGTATGACGAGCGCTGAAAACTATACAAGAATTAGGGGGGGGGGGCGGATCTCTACAGGTATAGTGAGTGCGTAGTGACGATTCTACACTATATTCCAGGGAATGTGCAAATGGGGTGACCGAAGATATCAATTTAGCGAGAGGTTCTACTGAGCCACATCACCCACCAAGTGACATTTGAGCTTGTCTTTGACCTGAGAGATCTCCGTGGGTTGTCTTTAGCGTCCAATATACTGTCATCATTGGACTCGTTCTATGTACCTGTAATCTACTGCAGTATCCTTTACCAAGAGTTGAGACCTCATGCCACACCCCAAATTCACGTGATTGGACCGTTGCAAGATTTACCCCGTAGCAATCTCCCACGTATGGCACCTAACTACATTACTTCTTCGTGGAATGCCTGATACTACGACTCTGGGCATGTTTGCTCTTAAGCTTCATGTTCCTGAGATTGCCAATGTTCCCTATACCACTGGTTCTTGTTACGTTGAACTTCAGATTAGAGATTCGGCAAAGTGGAGCTCGTCGCAACTGTCGTCTTTGACTCAACAATTATCAGATTCTAAGCTGTCCTCATCCCCTGGGATCGGCTCAGACAAGGAGAGTCTTTTCTCGGGAACAAACTCGGTGGCTGCCGCCACAATCGCTCATAAAATCCATAATTTCAAATGCAACTTTAACTTCCGCTTAGATTGCAACTTGCGGTTTCCTGCCTCAAAAAAGTCTAAAACGGTCGCTTCGAAATATTTGCTCTTACGAGTGTTTGTTCGCCACGAAAAGTCTCCAGAACACCAGCATCATCAGGTTTCGGAGTTGGGTAGAGTCAGCATCGACCTTGCCGAGTTCACTGCCTCCTCGAAAATGACCACATCCAAGTATTTGCTTCGACATTCGAAAGTGAATTCAATTTTGAGCCTTTCGATAAGATTGTCGCCGCTTTCTCCCAACTTCGATTTCCATACCTCGCTCGATATTGGTGAGTGCGTTTCGCTGAAGTCGCAATCTCAGAAGCATCGCATCACCTCAAATTCATTTCAAGTAAATCTGTTTGAGCGCAATAGCTTTTTGCCCGTTATCCCCAATGACTCCCCCCAATCGAATCCGAAGAGTTCACAAACAGTTCAAGAGTCATCCACTAGCCTGCAAGCACAAGGCTCAAACTTCGAGTCAAACTCATATACCTCCTCGAAAGCTCAATACGACCCTACCCCACGCCCTGAAGTCATGGACTCTCTCATCACAAGGCTTTATTGCAAGATTTTGGAACTGGCGTGGGACACTTCGCTCCCGACCTTACTTGATCACGACCCTCAAAGCAGGGTGAATGCCATCTTCGACGAAGATAAGAAGGACGACCACAATTCAAAGCAAGATACGGATGCAGAGGACTCTGATTCCGATTCAGACGAACAGTCTGATACGTCTCTTAAACATGTGAATGGATTGTTCAGTGAAACTGAATATCGTGATAATTTGCGCAGTTGGCTGGTCAGTGCAACATAATGAAGCCCAACAGGATAACAAAAGAAGATGGTGACGTCATTCACATGGCAACTCCATATGACCTACCATTGGTCTACGCTGGGGCTGAAAACAATTCTTGGTGTGACTGATTATGATAAATACTTACTGTGACTAGCGATACCCCTCGCTGTGACTGGTCGAATAACTAGTCACAATAACTACTCATTTGAACCAGATTTTCTCAATGCACTATCCTGCGAACCCTTTTCCCAAGACGCTCCCAGCTTCCTGACTTAGTCTGCAAAACCATTGTTTCATGTTCTGGTGCACAAGCTTCGAACATGTCATTTTCGTCATTTGTTGAGCGAGCAGCGCCGTTGTTCGGAAGCTGTTTGTGGTTTCGAGCGGAACTCACCATGGTAGTAGCATGTCTGGCAAGTTGTGGATGCAAGCGAGAGCCCGAGCTGCCGACACTGGTAGCGGGATGCGCCCCCGGAATGGAGCGTGGCTTTCGACGGGGCACGTCACGCAAACGGAACACTTGATGCAAGGGCAGGGCCACGTACGGCAATGTGCAACAATGCTTACAAAGGTGATGTTTCTGACCTGGATAGCACAAGCCTAAAGGGCACCTCAGTAGCCTTCCGTCCGTCATGCCGCGGAATAGTCCACGGTAAATGACTGCATCGTGGTGGCGCCGACAAACGGCAGGTCCCGCATCGACAAGTGGACTGCTCGTCATGTTTAGTAGATGATCTAGCGATCTTTGTCAGTCGAGTGTACAGAACCACAGCTGAATATTTCCTTTTGACTTGATTTTGGCACCCATAATTGGGCAGACCATAGCCCATCATATATGCCATGTCCAGCCATAGTAGCGGAAATCTTTGCAATGATTAATTCGTATTCTGATTGAGTGGTTTGTAGTGATCTGTCACAGTATAGTGATAACGCAATGCCTATCAGAACCAAATATGTCTACAGCTTCATGAGAAGGGTGAAAAAAGGGCTTCGAAAATTGGTCGAGGACGGCCCCACCAAGAAGCCGAACGCCCGGGAAGAGAAGTTCAGAGCGAGCATGTTTACTAAGAAAGCATCTCGATTGCAAAATCACCCAGAATGACACTAGGTATCAACTGCTGAGAGTGACGTGGACTAGTACTATAGCGAAATCAACCATCCGATAGGAAAATGTCTATTAGTGTACAAAAGGTAAATGATACCTATAGAGGGAGCTAAGCATTTTGAGGTTCACGATGAGAGCCATGATGTGAGGAATTGCCGCGCCTGTTATTAAACGAGCCGCCTCTTCCTCGGCGGTTTTGGTTGGATTGGCCGTTGAAGTTCCTATCACCACCACTACTATACCCACGACGTTTATTGTTGCGGGAGCGGTTTTCCATATTGAGCGAGTTCTGTTCTTTTGCCTTCTCCATGACTTCTTCAGGTAACCTCAAATACTTGATTTGTGTGCCTCTAACGTAAATACTCGGGATCTTGAGAAATGCATCGCCATTGGCCGAGGTCTGAATGACATCTTCAAGCGTCAAATTCATCCATGAATCGCAGTTCACCAAATTTCCGTTCAAAGATTCGCCTGACTTGAGCTCGATTAGCACCTGCTTCGTCTTTGCCGATGTGAGTAAGTATAGCGGAAGCATCGTCGACAACTAGTGAGGACCTCCAGTCGCTTTTGGAGATCAAATTGCTCGGAAAAAATGGTTAGGTAATGGGAGATGTCTCACTCACACAAAACATATGAAAGATACCCAATAGGGAAGTCAACGACTATCAGGCTATCTGTGCCCCTTGGAGATGCTCACAAAGTGTTGATAGAACAACGTTAGCAGATAATCCCGAGGAGCACGATACGAATATTGGAGGCGATACTTCGAAAGCCATTTAGTTCGATACATTTGTTGAGTCAATCACCTGTAGCATTTACATTCTCTCCTCGTCTACGCAGCTTTCGCTTTGGGGGCAAGCGATGCTTGTAGAAGCCCGAGGCTCGACTGAGAAAATTCTTTGCGGCCTCGGGTCTTTTCCTCAACGTGAACAAACTCTAGAATCACTTCGCTTTTAGCCTTTAAACCCCTACCTGGGCTTGCTCATACCGATCCTGCACCTCTTTCCGTTCCTATCGCTCCCATCTCCAGCGCTATTAACAAATCTGTTTATATCTCCTTCTCTGTACGATGAGGTTGGCAATACTATTCACGCTGATATCCATATTTCTGGCTCATGCGGCGTCCACGCTGCTGTCTTCAACCTCACTGTCAGCTACACAACTTCCTTCATCATCTTCCTTGCGACTGTCTCTGTCCACGACGGCCTCGTCGCAAAGCCTGGCTGCTCTCGGCACCTTCAAATTACTCCTCTCCCGTCCTGCCAATAAATCGATGCCTGGGTACACTGCAAATTTCATAACGAACGATGATTCCTTACATCTCCAGGTCGACATCGGAACATCGAAACTATGGGCGATGAGCGGCCTTGCTTTTAACTCTTGTGCATCAGATGCCGCTGACGCTTATCCTGGTGATGGCTCATACCTTTTCAACAACACCCGCGATCCGTCTGAGTACTGCGCCTTGGGCGGTGTGCTTTCAAACAGCGACTTTACATCTGCCAGTGACACTTTCGGCTTTGTCGATACCATATTCCCCCAACTCAACGGAACGGGCATGTATGTGCAATCAAACTTTTCAGTGCCGCTGATAAGTTGTGGGCCCGTCAATATCAATCGCGCCGCGCTACTAGATGTCAATAACACCTCTCTTTATTATGGCGGCTTGGGCTTGGCGCAAGCAGTGCCCGCAGAGCCTCTAGGGTTTTTGGGCGATCTTGTATCATCGGGGATAATTTTCAGCGATAGCTACTCGCTTTGGTTCAGTGGCTCCAATAACAGCCAATCTGATTTCGGACAGCTTTTGCCGGGTATTATCGACAAGCTGTTCTATTCAGGCAATCTCTATGTCTATGAGATGATTGATCAATATGAGATCGATTCGACGGGGAATTATGTTTATCATCCGTCTCCAAAACTACCTATCGTGGCCCTTACCGATGTTGAAGTCCTGAACCCCCTGAATGGGAAGCTGGTACTGCTTAAGTTGGATCCTGAACCTGTCCCAGTTCTCTGGAGCCTGGGCACCGAACTCTCGTACCTTCCTCTCGCAATCTTGATACAGCTCGCCATACAAGTCTCAGCATTATACAGCGGACGTTTCGATCGCTGGATCGTGCCTTGCGAACCGATATTGCAATCATCTGCAGAAGTCCAACTTACATTCGGACCCTTGAAAATTTCAGTGCCTGTCGGCGAATTTGTGACGCAGCCACCACCAAACGCCAGCGTCCCCAAATTTCCCAGCGGCGACAGCGCATGCTTTCTCAACTTATTGTCGTCAAATGTATCTGGATCCAATCTGCTCGGTTTGAGTGTTCTTCGCTACGTTTACTTGGCCGTTGATAACGAGAGTAATCAGTTAGCGATGGCTAGTGCCGCGAAATTAGATCTCGATGCCTCCAGCGTCTCCAGTATGGTCGCTTCAGCAACCGCGTCCGTCGTGCCTTGTACGGCATTAAATGCATCAAGCCTAACGGTGGGCGGAACAATCGGTTACATCAGATCGGGAATAATTCCCTTCGCCACCTCGTTCAACGTCTCCTCCACGATCCCCCCCTTTGCGTTCGAGCAGAAAGTATGGCCTTCCGACCTTTCAAACCCAGCGTGGTTATCGGGCGATTTCAAAACAGATTGGTCAACCCTGGGATCGTCTTCGGATGATGGTAGTGCCCTGAGTTCGACTGGTAATATGCGCCTGGGAGGGTCAAGGAGAGTCTCTGCAGTATTCGAGGACTTTGCGACAACGGGATTGAACCGCCCCTTGATTATTCTTGTCATGACTCTTCTCTCAGGTATGTTTATATTGTAGTTGTTGCCTAATATTCCTGGAAAAGACTACTCTCAACAATATACAATAAAGATTCTAGTTAGCATTCTGAGGAGCGTAGCTCAAAGTATCCCATACGCGATTCTATGAGGAGCAGATTGTATCACATGCTTTCCTTATGGTCTAGAGCCAAATTTCGTCAACAACTCGAGCATCAATTGACATCCTTGCAGGCTGCAAAAATCATCAGATTCTTTTTTCCGCAACATTACCATGTGGCGAAGAGCCAGTCTCAAGAACGTTGGGAAACCACGGGCTCGTATTCGTGTGATTGCTGATCCTTCAGCTCTTCTGATCCAGTAATGCTGGTCTGTCTCAATCTAAAGAGATTATACCATAGAATATCTGCGAATGTAAGAACCACTCCAATCACATTGACTGCACTGAGGCGATCGCCAAATACAATTGTGCTTACGACGATCGTCAAAAGCTCTTTGAATATACCAGCCACCAGTAACGTCACTACTTGCAGCACTGAGAGAAGTCGGAATTCACACAAAGTATTCATAAATGCAAGCATACTCGGCAAAATCATCAAGCCAATAGTTTGAGCCACTCCCCTCTCGGCCCATATAGGCGCCAGAGTAAAATTATTCCAGCCTTCAAATGCAAGTCCAAACATCACCAACGCAAGTGACATTGCTGGTGAGATATAGAACAATGTGCATATAGGATTCGACGTGTGAGTATTGCGTTTAAGCAAAATTTGTGTGAACGACCATCGTATTCCAGATACAAAGGATGCCGCAAGCACTAGCATCACGCCAAGACGCGTTGCGTCTGGCGCAGTGTCTGAGCTGGAAGATGGTGAGCTGACCATCATCATGACTGAAGCTGTCATGATCCCCACTATAACGACAAGGCGCCAGTTAAACCGCTCTAATTTGAAGAGCAAACCGAATAGTAATACAAATACAAGCGAAGAGGTCTTGACCATGGTGTAAAGACTGAGAGTGATGAACTGAAACAGAAAGTTGGAGAGGCCAATGTCGCCTGCGGATGCGAAGGAGCACGGCATGATTTGTCGAAAATAACTTCCCCAACTCATGGCCATAGACGGAGGTCGCCATCGCGGGACCATATATAGAATAAGCCCACTCATGAGGAGAATGCACATTTGGTGGAAAGCAGTTATTAGTATTGGAAACTTGAAGCCCAAGCCCGCGCCAAACATCCACTTGTTATAAACCGAGATCGATAGTGAGAAAAAGTACCATCCCAAGATACAAATACCAGTTTCTATTGTTTTGGGACGAGTCAATCTGTCGAGAAAGTGATCCCAGAAGGAATTCGGTACATCCAGATCGGTCTCGTCATATTCGATGTCTGAAAAAATAGGTGCATCGCTGCTCTCCAGAGAGCGGAGTTGAGGTATCGAATCACGCTTGGATGTGGGACACGAGTCCAGACCACCGAATTCCGACCCTACCCCGCTTGCCGCAGCATACTTGTCGCGAGTCATGGATGTCATTAATGAACAGCCCGTTCGTTATTTCCCAATCAGAGATGAAAGACGCGTCTTCTCTCTCGAATGCGCTAACAAACTGATGAGAGGCTCAATGCGAAACCGTCTATCTCGCACGGCGCTCCCAAAACGGTAAATATAAGCGGATTCCCCCTTTGGGAGTGTCGATGCGACCAACCCAGAATCACGTGCGCGGCAAGTCCATGGACCGTAAATGCGGCCACCGCCAACAACTAATAGAACAGAAAGTTTTCTGAATAAGACCGTTACATGGGATGAAAGACCCCAGTTCACTATTCTTGCTTTCACGGGAATATGTGTTGCGCAAAATAGCTCTGGTTCAGCTGCTGGGCTCACTATACCTGTTGGTTCTCGACGAGAACACACAAAATGCCGTGTTCAAGGTTATCTCGAAGGACAAATTGCTCCGTCATGTTGCTTCTGTTGATCTCATAGACGCAAAGAAACGCATCAGTGCTCATATAGAGGTAATTTACTTGATTGAGGCATCTCTCTACAATTTCAAATGCATTCTCGGAGACATCCAAACTCGTCGCTACCGTGGTGGACATCTATTACTCGTTCCGTCCACCGACTCTGAGGCCATGCGCTTTTTCGATTCCCCTCGTTTTTTGGGAGACGATACTGTGTCCAAGTTTTTGCACGATGGCAGCGCAATCCACCATATAGTGTCCCCCTTATCGCCGTTTGACTCTCGTGTATGTTTAGCACCATCGTTGACCAAGAATCCTTTGGCAACGTACTATAATGAGGCTTTCCAGGATCTTGTACACCCTCAAATAGTTCTTGCAGCCCGCTCCTTGGTGTCGCTCATGGTTCTCACAGGGGAATATCCCCTCGTGCGCTATTTTTCGCTGCCCGAGGCTACACATGACGCGGCGCTTCTACCCCACTTGGTAGCTGCTGAGTTCCAAACCCAAATTGACGAATATGCTCGGTCGAATCACGATTTTCCTCCGCCATCGAACGGTGCTCGTCTGGTTCTCGTAATCACTGACCGATCAATGGACCCAATCGTCCCTCTATTACATGATTTCTACTATCATGCTATGGCCATGGACGTGGTACCCTCGCTTCTGGACACAGGAAAATACTCTTACTCTGTCGAGACGGAGGCAGGAGATCTCAAAGACGTTGAGTGCGAGATCAACAATGAAGATGACGATTACTGGCTAGAATTACGTCACATGCATATCGCCGATGCTAGCTCGCTGATTGTCAACATCGTGAACACGTTAATCAAGAAAAATCCCTTGATGGTTGATCGGGCCAAAGCTCAAACCTCAAGCGACTTGATGTATATTGTGGCTAATCTAAAGGGGTTTGACGATGAGAGGCGCCGCATCTCTCTACACAAATCATTAATCGACAAATGCTTGGCAACCAACGAGAAGAGCAAACTTGCCGAAATTGCCTCGGACTTTGAGCAGCCGTGCGCCACAGGCGGCACTCTGGGAGACGGGGAGCGCGTGCGTGATTTGCATCACACTTTAATACAACTCTTGTCCTCGTCCGATCTCGAAGCATATGATAAACTACGCCTCGTTTTACTTTACGCGCAGTTCCGCAATGGTCTCGTGAGTCTGGATCTCAAGAAACTATCACATTTCATCGCCTTATATCATCCCGCGGCCGGTCCCGCGGTAGCTTCGTGCATCGACAATGCTTATCGAGCCGGGGTTCGATTGACAAAACCACTGTTCAAATCAGGCCCATTGCAAACTAGATTCCATTCAGTGAACGACGAAGGGACGTTTAGTACCCTGCGATTTGTACCTGCGCTCAGTCAAGTATTACAGCAAGCCGGATTAGGACAATTAGATGAAGACTGGTTCCCATACTACAGAGACAAGCCTCTCAACATGGACAGCGATAATAAAAGGAACAGTACTCCCTCAACCTCGACCACAAATGCTGGTCAATTGCGCAATACCCGCGTGAAGGCATCGTGGGCGCTGTCATCAAGCAATCTCTCGACTCATGTACGGGGGCAAAGCAACCGTCCGAAGCAACGCATCTTCTGCTACGTTACTGGCGGAATCACTTACCCGGAAGTACAATGCATCCATGATCTCTCCCGGACTGGCAATCGGGAATATTACGGTACCTCTGAGGCGGTGTTATCACCCCAAGACTATATCCGAGGTCTCCAGAGCCTTGATCCTCAAAATCCTCAAGATCTCGGAGCCCGGACTCCAACGCGCACAGGCAGCCCGCCGCCGCACGTATTTGAGGACGGACGCACTCCTCCGCAAGTGGTTACACCCGCACCGCAGCTGAAACCAACGGTGCAGGAGCCACCCAAAGCTGGTAAGGAGAAGGAAAAGAAAAAGTCCAAGCTCCGGGGACTCTTCAAGTAATGAAAGATCGAGTAAGTGTACCGCTCAGGCGTTTATAACATTACAAGCGGACAGTATGAGAGCATATAAATTTAAAGGAGAATATATATAGCGTGGAACCACATGCACATGTCACACAAAGGTCCGATTAGATAGTGATTACTCATCACTATTTCTATATAAGGATCGATCCCCCCCTCGCCTGTCGCGAAATCTCGTCGTTAACGATTACTCCGAGCGATGGAACTGCTAGAGTACCTCCCGTTCCAGGCGTATCTCGCCGCTCAACATGACGCCATCCCCGATATGACGATATGGTCTGCGGCTCTGTTGGCTCCGAATACTCGGAATGCCTCATCCGGTCTCTTTGCATGTCCTTGTGGCGACGGCTGGGCACCGCTTTCGCCGTCTTATAGTGACCTCTCTCCATGCTTCCTCCAGGGCATACTTTTTGGGCTTGCAGGGCTTCTAATGCTAGTTGCGGGGATCTGGCAAACTTACGCTTTGCGCTCTCGCAAGAATGTCGCCGGCAATCGCATATCATGGGCTTTTTTCGTGAAGCTTTTGCTCGTCGCTATACAGCTATTCCTTGTGATCGCACAAGCCACACTTTCTCCGGTCGCTGGTATCATCCGCACTTCGATCATCATCAATGCTCTCGCAACTGTTTCGGCGTTGTCATTACACTACATTGAGCTGTACAAGCTGACCATTCCCTCGGGCTCACTCCTTTTCTATTGGCTTTTCACCATTTTCTTGAATCTGGCCCGCCTCGTCAATTTAACTTTACGCCATCAAAACCACTCCCGTTTTGCCACGCTTATCATTCTTTCTTCGGTCGACGCTCTCGCCATTTTGATTTTGGAATTGGCTATCCCATTGCATGTTACTTCCTTGGCAGATTTGCGTGCTTCCAAGAGGTTATCGCCATATGACACTGCGAACATCTTCAGTCGTCTCACTTTTGACTGGATGGCAGGATTGATGAAGAAAGGATATAGACAGTTTTTGACTGAGCGTGATTTACCACCTCTTCCCCAAAATTTGAAAGCATCCACGACCACTAAAGAGTTTGAGCATTTCTATAAGGCTCAAAATACAAAGTCGCCGTCTCTAGTCAAGGCTCTTTTCCAAGCGTTCGGTGCAGAATTCTTGATGGGTGGTGTCTTCAAAGGCATTCAGGATTGTATGGCGTTCGTGCAGCCTCAGTTATTGCGCGCATTGATCAAATTTGTGACTGACTACTCCCAGTCGGTTAAAAAGGGTGACCCTCTCCCCCTCACAAGGGGTTACATGATAGCCGGATCGATGTTCCTTGTTTCCATCACTCAAACAGCATTCTTGCATCAGTATTTCATGCGAGCTTTTGATTTGGGTATGAAGATAAAGTCCTCCCTCACTTCGGTCATTTACAATAAATCGCTCGTTTTGAGCAATGAAACTAGAACTGAATCCAACACGGGTGATATTGTCAACCTCATGTCTGTTGACGTGCAAAGATTACAGGACTTGGTACAGAACTTGCAAATAATCTGGCTGGGCCCCTTCCAAATCGTTTTGTGTTTGGTATCGCTCCACAACTTGCTTGGATATTCGATGTGGGCAGGTGTTGTGATCATGGTCATTATGATTCCTCTCAATGGATTCATTGCACGCGTTCAAAAACGCTTGCAGAAAACTCAAATGAAGTATAAGGACGAGCGTTCTCGTCTTACAAGTGAGATCCTCACAAATATCAAGTCTCTCAAGCTTTTCGGCTGGGAGAATGCGTATTTGGACAAACTTAACCATGTTCGGAACGACAAAGAGCTCAACAACTTGCGAAAAATGGGTGTTTTCAGTGCTGTATCAACCTCAACGTGGAATTTGGCACCTTTCTTGGTCAGCTGTCTGACATTTGCTGTTTTTGTCTTGACCCAGAAACACCGCACGTTGCTGACCGACATTGTATTCCCTGCGTTGGCACTCTTCAACTTGTTGTCTTTCCCCTTGGCAATGGTGCCAATGGTCATCACCAATGTGGTCGAGGCGCAAGTGGCCGTTTCACGTTTGTCAAAGTTCTTGAGAGGCAGTGAGTTACAAGCAGAAGCTGTGGCGCGCTTACCTCGGGCCGAGAAGAAGGGTGACGTTGCTGTACTGATCAAGGACGGTACCTTTTTGTGGTCCAAAGCGAAAGGCAACCAGAATTATAAGGTCGCGCTTTCAACGATCACTATGGTATCACGAAAAGGCGATCTCGACTGCATTGTGGGAAAGGTCGGACTGGGCAAGTCATCAATCATACAAGCGATGTTGGGTGACTTGTATAAATTGGATGGAGAAGTCACACTTCATGGGAAAGTTGCGTATGTCTCACAAGTTCCCTGGATTATGAACGGTCTGGTGAAGGATAACATTTTGTTTGGCCACAAATACGATCCTGAGTTTTATGATGTTGTCTTGAAGGCATGCGCGTTGTCGGTGGACCTCCAAACTTTGACCGATGGAGATCGTACCGAGGTGGGAGAGAAGGGAATCTCGCTTTCAGGTGGTCAAAAAGCAAGATTATCTTTAGCTCGTGCAGTCTATGCCCGCGCCGATGTTTATTTGTTGGATGACCCATTATCTGCCGTTGACGAGCATGTGGGCAGGCATTTGGTCGATCATGTTATCGGCCCACACGGTTTACTCAGTTCCAAATGTCGGATTTTGGCCACAAACTCTATCAATGTTTTATCAATCGCCACTAATATCTATATGGTTAGTGAAGGTAGATTGATCGAGCAGGGTACGTTTTCTGATCTCATGAAGGACGAAAGCAGCAAAATCAGAGTTTTGATCAGCGAGTTTGGCCGCAAAAACTCTCCCACTCCACCACCATCAACTTCTAAACCGGCTTTACTCGATGGTCCTCCAAAACCTGCTGTTTGCGAGGAGCTCGATTCAGATTGCGAATTCGATCGCGGAAGCTTGAGGAGAGCATCTGAGGCGTCCCTTGACGAAGAGGAGCGAGCTCAGATCGATGGTACCAATGAGGAAGCAGATGTTCTAATTCAAGCGCGTGCGGAGCACAGTGAAAAGGGCAGTGTCAAGTGGGATGTATACAAGGCTTACGCCAAAGCTTGCAATCCTTTCAGCGTGCTCATATTTTTGGGGTGCACGGTTTTGAGTATGGCGGTGAACGTGTCTTCGAATGTTTGGTTGAAGCACTGGTCCGAAGTTAATACCGAGTACGGCTATAACCCAGATGTCATCAAGTACTTGGGAGTCTACTTTTTGTTGGGCGTTGGCTTCCTGCTCGCCTCCTTGATTCAATCCTGTTTCATGTGGATCTTTTGCACGATCCATGGATCTCGCAGACTTCACAATTCCATGGCCAAGAGTGTCATTCGTGCACCGATGAGCTTTTTCGAGGTCACCCCCGTCGGCCGTATCACCAATCGCTTCTCAAATGATATCTACAAGATCGACGAGGTCTTGGGAAGGGTATTTGGAATGTTCTTCTCCAACGCAACCAAGGTCATCTTTACAATCGGCGTCATTTGCTTTTCAACTTGGGAGTTCGTGTTTATCATGCTTCCCCTCGCTGGATTGTATGTATACTACCAGCAATACTACTTGAAGACTTCTCGTGAGTTGAAGAGATTGGACTCGATTTCTCGTTCCCCCATCTTTGCCAACTTTCAGGAATCACTCAGTGGTGTTTCCGTCATTCGCGCATACGGCCAACAGAATCGTTTCATGCACTTGAACGAGCGTCGCGTGGACAGAAATATGAGTGCGTTTAACCCTGCTATCAATGCAAACCGCTGGCTAGCGATCCGCTTGGAATTTTTGGGCTCCATCATCATTTTGGGAGCTGCTGGTTTAGCTATTGTGACGCTTAGAAGCGGTCATTTGACAGCAGGTTTGGTTGGTTTATCGGTCTCGTACTCTTTACAGATCACTCAATCCCTTAACTGGATTGTGCGCATGACGGTTGAGGTTGAAACCAATATCGTTTGTGTTGAAAGAGTCTTGGAGTATTCCAAGTTGGTGCCGGAAGCTCCCGAAATAATACCCGACCATCGCCCCGCGCCGAATTGGCCTGACAAGGGCGAAATCACGTTTGAGGACTATTCTGTGCGGTACCGCCCCGAGTTGAATTTGGTGCTCAAGAATATCAACTTGGCAATCAACTCGAGAGAAAAAATCGGAATCGTGGGCCGCACCGGCGCTGGAAAGTCGTCGATCACTTTGGCTTTGTTCAGAATTATCGAGGCCGCAAGTGGCCACATTGATATAGACAAACTCAACACGCTGACCATCGGACTCGCTGACTTGAGACATCGCTTATCCATCATTCCACAGGATTCGCAAGTGCTCGAAGGCACAATTCGGTCCAACTTGGACCCCATGAACGAGTATTCGGATGAGCAAATATGGAATGCGCTCGAGTTGTCGCACTTGAAAACCCATGTCATACAGATGTATGAGGAAGTTGACCAGGAAGATAGGGGGATCATTCCTACTGGGCTAGATGTAAAGATCACCGAGTCTGGTTCGAACCTCTCTATCGGACAGCGCCAACTCATGTGCTTAAGCAGGGTTTTACTCAAGTTGCACTCCTCGAACGTGTTGGTTCTAGATGAAGCGACTGCGGCCGTTGATGTTGAAACCGACAAAATTTTGCAGGAGACAATCCGTGATGAATTCAAGGAAAAGACAATCATAACTATCGCCCACAGGCTCAACACCATCATGGACTCTGATCGTATCATTGTTTTGGAACAAGGCGAGGTAGCCGAGTTTGACACGCCTGCAAATCTACTCAAAAAGAAAGACCTGTTGTTCTACTTGTTGTGTAAACAGGGAGGATTTGTTGAGGATGAATAGTTCAAGGCCGCATTTCGTCGCCACCACCAGAATAGCTGGGTTTACTATTAGGCATATTTAACAATGTAAAAAGTTTCAGTGTTCACTTCGTTTCCTCAATGTGTTGATATAGTATAACGGATAAAACTCCGTAGCGTCTCCAATGTCGCAGGCATTTGAATGGTGAATTGAAGTGCAGACTTGGTCTTTGCTGGGATCCACGTGCAACAAGCCTTGGTCGTCAAACTTTAAAAAGCCAATAGAACATTCGTCTGACGACGGTTCTTGAGAGATAACCAACGATTCATGCGTAGAGTCTAGAGCCATGCCGATGATGGGCGAGGTGCTTTGGAACGTTTGAAGATGACTGACGCTAGCTTGGTTCATGAATTCAAAAGTGAAGATGCATGGAGTATTTTCCACAAGAACGATTAAAATCTTCTTCTGAGTTGCAGGGACGACGAAAGTGAGAATATCCGCAATAGTGATTTCACGGAGGGAATCTTCTTTCATAAAGCGTGCTGGGGGCAAGTGTGAATTCAGTAAGAACGGCTCTACCAATTCGCGCAACGGGACCCGGTTCAACAATTTTTCATCATACCAGTTCCAAATGCAAAGATAATCGTCACCGCCACCACTTATCAAGAGATCAGAGTCGAATCGAGGAACGTGAAGACTCGAAACAAACTCGTGATGCCCGAACAACCAGCATTTGATGACATACGACTTTGGGTAGTTTGACACTCTAATGTGCTCGTCTCTGTCGCCAGAGAGTATGAATTGCTTCCCATTGTGATGAGACAATTCAATGTCGCTCAACATAGAAACGTGTCCTAAAATTGGGGTCAATGATTTTTCGTCGACAGCAGGTAACTCGTCAATTTCAAAAGCGTAGACGTCACCAAACTTATCAGCCACTAAAACCTTCTTGTCTCCGTCGATCGTCACCAGACATGGTCGTTTTGGGAACAGTTGACGTTTGATGAGAGTCAAGCAGTTTTCCTGTGAGAAATCGAGCTTGAAAATTATGGCGGCCTTATCGCTATCAGTTGTGCCAATAATGTGACTCTCGTTTTCGGAGAGGGCCAATGATCTAATATAGTTGTACATTGGTGGTGCACCAGGACCTGGCACCGGCACCTTTACCGGCTTGATGGCTGTTTCCTGGGTTTTGTCATTGCCAGAACTGTTTTTCAAGTCCAAAGCCTTTTTGTCTTCTTTCAGCTGCTTCCAATCGAAAACATTGACATCATCTGTCCACGATCCAAGAAGCGCACCAGTTTCCGAGCTGAACACCTGAAGGCAGTTTTTCACGGTGCAGAACAAGCGCTTCCCATCCGAGCTGCTCAAAACTATTTGAAACGGATGCTTCATTGAATGATGAGATTGCGAGTTGGTGGATGCGATGGGGCTTGACGAAAATAAAATTAAATGATAGTTCACGTGACCGTATCAGCATCACTTCTTCTTGGAGAACCCCCAACTCCAGCCCTTGTTGGAGCTAACGGGTGATTCATTCTGGGTGTGAGGGTTACTATTGGCGTTTGGTTCCGCCGTGGATGCTTCGGAATTGATCACAGTCTTTGGCCCCTCCGCAATGCTCGACTCTGAGGATTCAGCGCTAAGAAATCGCTGGGCCTTCGAGTCAGGAATAGAAGTTTGTGAAGAGGTGCCCAGCGTCAAGCTGCTGAAGAAACTGGAAAACGTTTTAAGAGGTTGGCTCGATTCCACAAATCCAGCACCGATATGACGAGGCTCTGTGAAATTAAATATGAAGTCATCGGCCATGGCGTCCCATATGCGATAATTGTCGGTCAATTTCCACGACGAAATGAACCGTTTTTCAAAAAAGCTGGTATCACCGACTCCAGTTGCTTCCTCTGCAGCCAGAAAACCCGGAGGTGACTGGCCGAAGCGCTCGCGGTACTGCGCATAGCGCATTGTCGCGACCATTGAATTGAGGTACTCTTCGAATTGGTGCCGGATGTAGTCGTCACTTCCCACGTAGTCCTGCTTTTCCGTGCTGATTTTTGATAGCAAATTTGCCATGAATTTTTTATCGTAATGGCTGAGTCCCACATCATCGGGCTGTTTCCCCTTGGGGTATGTGATCAGAGAGGTATCCAAATTCACAATGAGATCGACGCCGCCTTTCTCAGCTTGCGTCAAAAATAGGAGATTAGAGCAGCCCACCATGAATCCTTTGACAGACAATTCGTCCAATTGTTGGAGAGGAACGTATGGATTCCAAAAAGAGTCTTTGGTGTTGAATATCTGAAGTGGTAATCCAAAGAAGCGGAGCATGGATTCTCGTTGGTTGGTGTTGAGGGAGGAAGGTTTGCTCAATGGGCCATGTGTTTCAGTGTAGTCTATGAGGGAACAGCCACAGCTGTCTAGATTATTGATCAAATTCGGGACTAACGAGATCAAATTGTTTTGAAACTGAGTCAACATTTCCAAATTCTCGTTCGAGTAGACGATTATTCTCTTGTTGAGAAGCATACACTTAAAAATCGATAGGAACTTTTCCTTAAACGCGCCAATGGACGTTTTCAACCCCAAATTCACAAAGAATTCTTCCTCTTGAGACGAGAGGTTATGTTCGAGCCACATGCGGTCTTCAGAGTATCCGTTCCTATTTTCTTCCTTAGTAGCGAGCAAAGAACTGTTGAGATTATCGTATAAGTCGTCGAGAATGGCAGTATCTGAGAATTGCAGCTGAGCAAAGAAGCTCTTGGTAACGATGGAAAGCTTGTCCTTTATCTTTGTGAAAACGGGCAGATCCCGAGAAATGACCACAACGGCTTTTTGGACCGTCAGACGGGTTATGTCGCGGTTATTACTGCGTTCCTCTTCCGATAAGTCTGCAGTCTTTAGTTGGCGGACACATGAGCAGCCAAAGAGGGTGCGCAAGTAGCGGGGATCGTTATCATAGTTATTCATATCAGCATGGCTATCAATAGACTGATGAGCCTCAAAGTCGTAAACGAGATTAAAATTCGAAAACGTCTCTTCGAATAAATGCAGACCATCGGGCAAAGCTTGGAAGGGCAAGTTTTTGAATATGGAAGGAGAATACTCCGGCAAGTAACTGGAAGTCCACCATTGAACCTCGGGGCCATGCTGATGATGAAAGTCGACCACACAAATTGCAAAGATGGGGTTCTGTGTGCCGCTTGTTGCCAACCCACGAAACCAAGGATCACGCTGGTCTGACTCTGGAAGGGTCTTGATTTCGATTTCCGATTTCGTCGGCGACGGAACAGGCGAGCTCAGCTCGTGTTCTCCTGTCGTGTCTTCAGTGATAACGGATGAAGTCTCAGATCCTTTCCTATCCAGAGTTAGACTATTTCTACGACTGGAGACGGGGAGCCCCAGCGGCGGAGAAGAAGTGCTCCGTCTCTTCACAGAGTCATTACTTGGTCTTCTGTTAAAAGGTGGGGCGTGGCCTGCTGTGTACAGCGACGTACGGGACAAATGCGCGAGGGAATCGCGATTACTGCCCAAGCGGATAGGCTTTATCTGGAAATCCGAGTCTGAGCTTGACTTTGTTGGCAGGTGAGACAGCGGAGAAGGCGGTGAATCAGACCCCTTACGGACCCTGGCCAATCGAAGAGGCTTCAATTCGTGGTCGGGCATTCCCCAAATCGACAGATGCCACGAGGAAACACCACAAACCTTGCAACGGAGTCAAAAAAAAAAGCGGGGGGTTGGAGGGGAGGGATATTCGACAGACCGAGCCACGAGTAGATTTGTGGGTGTATGAAATAAAAACTTGTGGGTGTTTCGTCTTGACAGCGTACCTTTCCGTACTCCCACCATTTATTTTTCTCTTGGTTGACCAGGTATCAATTACGTCTATGAAGTTACTCGAGGGATCCAATTTTCCAGCTGAAATCCTGTTCCAGTATGTACCACTCCAAAACGGCGGTGATCCCCTTAGCTGCGAGCTTCCTCGCTCCTTGGATGTCGATACTTTACTACAAGGTTTATACCCAGGCAAATTTTTGTTGATTGTCCAAGTTCCTGGTGCATTCACGCCTACATGTACGGCCAATCACGTCCCTCCTTTCTTACAGGAGGTCGCTAGCCTTTCCGCCAAGGGAATCGCCGCTATAGTCGTGGTGTCAGCGGCTAATGATGCCTTCGTCATGCACGCCTGGGGAACACTTTTGAGTGGGGGAACGCTCATGCACGAGATTCCTCTTTACTTTGCCAATGATCCCATTGGCCGTTTTGGGAAGTCGTACGGATTGGCCCAGGATGCGGGGCCAATGGGTGTTCGGAGTGCACGTTGTGCAATTGTGATTGCCAAGAGCGGTAAGATCGTGTATTGCGGTAGGGAGTCGGAGCGTGTGGTGACCTTCAGTGGCGTAGAGGCAGTTTTAGCCAAGTTGTAGTTTGGATCTCGAAACTCGCCGCGTGTACTTTTAGCTTTAAGTGCTTTCCTATTTTGACCCAGAATACAGCAATCGACCTCCAAAGGGTAGGTCTGTATGCGGGCGCATTTCTACACGCATCAAATCAAGACGCGATTGCAAATTGTGCGAGCAAGAGCGATAGATGCTCGTGCACAACGCTGGATTTTAGGCAACATAATGTACCCCCTTGCGGAGTATAACTTCTCGATTGACATGACTCGCCAATTATCACGAAGGCGTTGCATTGATAAGGCCAGTTGATACGACTCCTCATCCATCCAAGCGTGGTTCAACACAGATTGAAAGCAACAACTGGAGGTCAAGTGTCGCGATGTATACACAATCCGAAACAGTGGGAATGGGCTTTTTCTAATATGTAACTAAGATATAAATTAGAGCTCACCAGACTCCTCAATGGTGATTCTAGCAGAAGTAGCACCAGAGTTGGAACCGTAAGACTCAACCTTCTTGACAACGTCCATGCCCTCGATAACCTCGCCAAAGACAACGTGCTTGCCGTCCAACCAGGGGCAGGCGACAGTGGTGATGAAGAACTGAGAGCCGTTGGTGTTGGGACCAGCATTGGCCATGGACAACAAACCGGGCTTGGTGTGCTTCTTGGAGAAGTTCTCATCGGCGAACTTGTCACCGTAGATGGACTTACCACCGGTACCGTTACCGCGAGTAAAGTCACCACCTTGCAACATGAACTGGGGAATCACACGGTGGAAAGCAGACTTGGCATAGCCGAAGCCCTTCTCACCAGTGCAGAGGGCTCTGAAGTTCTCGGCGGTCTTGGGAACAACGTCGTTGTAAAGTTCAAAAACTACCTTACCAAGGGGCTCACCGTTAGCAGCAATGTTGAAGAATACTTTGGTCATTTCAGGCAATAATTCAACGGTTGCAAGATGGCCAAATACCGTTCGCTGCTTTTATAGTTGCCCGCCAAATCGTCGAATAAAGTCGTGCAGTGACCGACACTTATTAGGAAGGCACTCACGAATGGGAAATCGTTCGACGAGCTTCGGTTGGGGGTGGGGCGCAGATCAAGAGTTCGAGTCCTGGGAGGGAATTATTCGAACTGACATGAAAGACACATGCGGTTGTGCTGACGAATTCCATGGAATGTTACTATTTCGTGTCTGTGATGTAGCACACAGAGAGATCTGCACATTTTTGTAAATGTGTAGAGGGTCTTCAACCCGCGTTGGCAAAATCTTGTGACGCGTTAGCCTCTCATGTTGACTTTGTGAATTCGTGATTTCGTGATTTCGTGAGCGCATCACAACACGCCGCGTAGGAGATTTCACGAAAATAGTCGCTTCTTTGCAGCACCGAGGCCGGCTTAGCACCTGGCGTCGTACAATTGGCGAACTATTGATTAGATTGCATCGTGAGTGAACAACTTTGAAGTTAACAAAATGTCATTCAACCCTTCTTTATTCAAAGTCCTGCAAACATGCACCGATATGATCACGTCTAGAATATCCCTTCATAACATAAAGTGCTGCCCCAGCAAATAGAAATGGTCCCCCATCTATTGTTCAGGGCAGCTCTAACTCAGCCTCCTCCACACATATGGCGTGAGTTGAAGTGCACGTGTCGGCTCCAAACACACGTGGCCCACTCGATTGGGTCGATTCACTATAAAGGCGCAGTTTACCTTGCCCCAAAATGCGTAATATTGCGCTTTTGTGACACAAACGTCAGAAAATCGCTCACTATCTGAAATTCTGTCCTGCATCACCTTGGTTATTATGAAATCTTTCAATGTACTGCTGACCACGGGGTAGCATATCAAAACCCGGGGACTTCGCCATTAGAGGACCAATATATTCTTACGAGTTGCCGCCGTTCTTCATCAAGCCAGTTCTCTTTCTGAGATGCGTTATTCCCCGAGTATGAGAGTATGTGATATCTTGGTGGGCCAGATTTTGTTATTACCCCTTCTCTACGGCCCGCTTCTTGTGGCGCTGGTGAACTATGTCACCAGTCATAGTGACATTGACCCGCTTCTTCTCTGTCAGGACATGATATCCAATTTCATCAACATTGTTTTCGTCACTCGTTTTTGTCGCCGCCCATCCAAAACTTTGAAACTCTCAGAATCAGCTTTACTGATCTTGATGCTTGCAGGTGCATCATACATTCTTTACCCTATAGTCTATGGTGGGTTAGGTGCTTTGGATATGGCTGCGACCTTGTTCGCCTTGCAGCTTGTTCTTTCAGGTTTGGTCGTATTCAGTTGGCCACTCACCAATGCCGATTGTGACATCGCAGATGCTAACAACTTGTTAATTCAGGCGTTTATGGGACACTCATTCTCCTATATGTATTTGCCTACTGGTTGGCCAATTCTATCTGATAACGAAAACACGACATACAGCTTGCTTTTGATTGCCGCGTGGGGCTGGACTCTTTCGTCGTGCATATTGAAGCTTAACCTGGTGTGGCAATGTGCCATGCACGAATACTCTCTGTGTGTGGCCACTTCTGGCGATGTGGGGAAAGATAATGAAAAAGCGCAAGTGACGGTCGAATATACATCAAATCCGGCGCCGAGAAGCGTCCTTGAAGACGGACTGCGGTATGTGCTCGCCTTGGCTATGATTGGAGCTTCATACTACGAACTCATGCCTGTTTTGGAAAAGGTTTTGTGAGACGAGTGCTGGTTCACTTGCTTGCAAACTGCCGATCGTGTTTTAAATATGATTAGAGTAAAAATGACAATGGTTTAAATACTGATCTCACTATGAGAAGCCGGTTTTATCTAAACGCATATTCGATGAGGGCTAGGGCCGGCCTGGAAATTCAAAGAGTCTGATACATTATTCGACTCCGCTCATGTTTGGAAGGAAAACTGGTGAGGGGGTATCTCCATCACTATATGAAAGACAATTTTTTTCAAAGATGGAGACGGATGTAAAGTTCGAGGACAATGTACTCCTACCTCAATAGTGGAGAGTCAGGGAGCTGCTGCCACGCCAGTTCATTGCGGCGATCTCGGCAACTTATAGGTAGCCATGTTCCAATCTTGTGCAAGAAATTTTTGGTCGATTACGTGAATCTCATCAAATATCTTCTCGTAAGATGCTTCCGTTGACTATTCGTAAATGCTGTAATAGGCGTATTCGTCTTCCATGTTTTGAAGCCTCCGCGACTCATCTCTAGAGGTGAATTTTTGCGCAATGGGTTCAGATTCATCTTCCTCCAGATACTCAATGTCGGTATCAGATTCCCGATCCTGGTAATGCACAAGACGTACCCGCTTCCTTCTCTGGACATATTGAGCACGCTGCTTCTGCAGACATGCTTCATCATCGGACGACGACGACATCGACGACGAAAGAGACGCATCATCCCATTCTTGGAGGATGTCAATGGACTCTTGAATACTATACGATTCGAGATCATGTCCATCGTCTCTGATGGTCATGCTTGCCAAAACGGTGTGTTCGTAGATCGCAGAATTAGTCTTGTCCTGTGCTTCCAAGTTTGCAGTTTCCAAATTTATCATATGCATGCTAAATCCCTCATGCTCCGTTTCGGAATTGTAGTGAGCACGTTTGCGTTGTTTGAATGCTTCGTCAATGCTTATGATTTGTGGTTTCGAAATTTTCGATTTGATTTCTTTCTCTGTGTCGTTCCCCGCATCCTCCTCGTCCTCCTCCTTCACCTCATTGATGAGATTCTCGCCTTCAATGTCCAACGCGGTGAAAGCCGGCGCAGGAGTTGTACTGGGCCCACATACCTGCCATCTGTCATGATACATTGGAGCGAACGTATCGTCGGACCTATTAATATTTGAATGGAACAGAATGTACGTCTCGGCCTCTTGATGTGTCATGGGCCCGGATCGCTCGGTATCGATGACTTTAAGTTTCATGTTTTCGGATATCTTGGCCCATATGTGGTTCCAACTGAACACATGGTCATCTTCTGGGGCGTATCTCATCCTTGCGATGGCGCGATGAATATCCTGGTCTGTTACTTCAATGTGATCTGACTCTGCAACTTCTTTTATACTCGGATTCTGATTCCAGAGCTTGTTGAGAATCACTTTTGACATGATTTTCCTCATAAGCAAAACCACCAAATCCTCTAATAGTATATTGGCGTCGCGCTGCATGTCGCGCGGCGCCCTACCGCGAACAACGCGGTTATGCTCAAGAATGCTGGCGCTCAAATCCTTGATACCCTCATAGTTGAATAAGGGCCCATAGTCTCGCCTCTTCATGGGAGCAGCGACCGCATTATCATAACGCAACAATTCCGCCTGTCTTTCTTCGAATCTGATGAACGACTCACTCATCTCATAGGCTATGGGTATTTTCGAGTAGAGCGCCCCCTCGTCGCAAAAGTGCATGTTTATCCAGTCAGTATGGCAGTTACCATTTTCATCCTCGAAAACGTATCTATATTTGGGATGGTACCGCACTCTATCCTGTTTGATACTTTTCAATTGGTCTCGCAATAAGCAGTAGTATGCCAAGATCAGCCCCTTGCTCTTGCTTGGTAGTTGCGCGTCGATATCATCGAGTCTATGGATGGAGTACCTGGCAAGAGCTTTGAAGAACATCAATTTCTCGTCCACAGACCACGGCTCCCCCTCCTTGGGATCACTATAAATACTCGCACTTATTCGGGTGGGGCGGTAATCGCTGTTCGGTCCCTGTCCTTCTCCAGTAGACCAATTTAATGAGTCGCGCACGTGTCGGTTATAAAGACGAGCATAGTTTATGTTGGCATGGAATCGCTCGCCCATATCTAGGCGTTTGCGAGGAGGTGCGATTGTTTGCGGAGTCGCATATTTGCGCTTCCCGATGAGCTGCTCCTGATAGCCTACAATCAAGGGCTCTGTATCCTTTTGCTGCAGTTCTGACCAATCGATGGGTGCCGATTCCTGGTCGACCGTAGCAGATTCGGATTGATCTGCTCCAGATCCAGCATGATACTTGAAGAACGGCGGCTCCAACGAGCTGACACGGACATCTCGTTGCTCAATGTCCATATCATCGAGATCTGAAGCTGCGCGGCTACCCGAATTCTCGGGTTCAGCAGACGTTTCCTCATCCGCAGACATATTCTGAGGTGTCCAATCCATGCTCATGAACTCTTCTTCGGCCGAGTCCACATCCAAATCATTGGTGTTGGCCATTGAGGCACTGCAACTTTGCAACTCGGGGTCAATTGCGTCGACCAGACTATTTTGGGTTGCATTCAGCAGCGCAGGATCATCCGGTGGTAACGTCATTTCACCAAACAGCGTATTCAGCATGGTGATATTTGAGTGAGGGAATGTCTCAATAACTGTTTCTCTCTGTTGATTCTGATTGTCGGACAAGCCATCTATAAATGGGCCGTCTACCGGTATGGGAATGTGATCATTTGAATGCGTTTTGTGTGGGTCTATTGTGTGGACATTTGATCTCAGCGCAATGGGATGAGTCTGCGAATCAATGGCAGCAGCTGTGTTAGAATTCGGCTGATCACGCATGGCATCGCGGAAACTACTTGTGTGAAAGTCAGTACAGGATTGAGGAACTCGTAACACGACGGAATTCACCAAGTTGACTAAGTGGGAGGAAGACGATGTGATGAGCGTGCAAGGTACAATTTTTTTAGCCTCTAGATCAAAATGAATCGGGTTCTAAATCGGTTCTACCAGGTTCGGGCCATGTATCCCTCGATCAGAACAGGTGTAGGCACAGACTTGGTTTCTCGCGTACCCGCTGACAGAAATAGCTACTGTCGATCTTGTTATTGATCATGAGCAGGAATCAATTTCATACGTTAGAAGGACCAGGAGTTGGTTTTAGGGATGACTGTCTTGTGTGTGACTGTTCCTTATGACTTACATTGGACAATTTGTATAGATGCTTGTTAGCAAAGCAGCATTTCTAGAGTCCGGAGGTGGTCTTTCATGTGGTCATCTTCGCGTGATTCGTCATCAACGTTTGATCAATTGCAGTTTTGCCGATTGATGAGACAGTCAGCGAACTAGCTTGCCGTCGCATCGGCATTCACAAGTGAATTGTTCAGGATTGTGTTTGTGTCTTTGTCTTGAATGTGGCGTGTGTGTCAGAAAACGAAAGGGCAATACACAGAGGTGGAACATGCCTTGCCACCCGTTGAGATAATCGAAGGTATCTCCATTCACGGCATGAGATGCCATCTCCTAGTCTCGCACGTCAACAAGGAAACTCCGATGAATCAATTTCTATCATATTGCTCCATGAAAATCGGAAAACAGATCAAGATATTGGATGTCGAAGGTGGAGAGGATCTGCCTTGTATGATGTGCTCCTCAAAGTATACTGAAGTGCTTGGATGGTGTCTCATCTAGTCGATGCACCTATCGATCAACAAACGGGCTCCATTATAGAGGGAGGACAGATGACTTATAATGTATCCGTTGGCTGCAAAAATCCGGCCACCACGCCATTCTTCTTTTTCTGTTGCGCTACCATAACCGCTCCTATCCTGGATGCCTGACGTGACTTGGCATCTTCCCCACACGCGACTTTGCAATGGAATCGAAGAAACAGAGGTATTTATCAGGGGTATTTCGGCAATTCATGGCTATGAATGCGCCGCATTTGGTATGGCTATGTTTTTGTAACTTGTACATATAAGAATATATACCGTCTAGTCATTTTCAGGGAAGGATAATCCGTGGCACTGTCTATACATTCTGGGGATACGTTTTACGCCGTGTTACCCATCAGTATTTTGAGCTACCAGACGCCAAAAGTCGCACAGGAGGCAGGGTCTGATAAACCAACATGTACGGGAACGCGGCCTCAGAACTATGGTATCTGATCCTCGGCACCCAACATGGGGGAAGGAAGAATTTGCGCGCTGCTTCTGAGATGATCCTGAGGGGTAATGACAAAAAGCTGGTTAAACTTTGTTTATTGTGTGTGAGTCAACATCATATCGGAACATATTTGTTTGCATCCTCATTCGATTTGATGCCACGCAATGATGCTAATCGGACACGGCGGTCACAACAACCACTCTAAAACTTGTGTTTTTTTCATCTTCAAAGAACCGGTGTTAAACAAAGACTCAGTGCTACCCAACAAATCCAATAGACCAAACACGCTTAAGAAAGGACTAGATTTTGGACTTGCGTTCCCGGTTGGATCATATAGTGCACAGCTGGGATGGCATCATTTCACACCTGATCTAACTCACTCTAGACCCGATCGGACTGGGGAACGGCCTCGGACTTGCGTCAATCTTAAATAGTCAATTGAGCCACATTTTCAGCGACGTTCTCTTCGAAATCGGTGTCGACCCATTCATCCTCGCTGTCGCGAGAAGAGAACTCACTGAATATCTCCGGTAAAAACCTTTTGGGCTCGTCATCGCCGTCGCCCGATGATGCAGCCGCTTGCAAGACATCGACGTAAGCTTCAGGGACCAAGCCATGCTCTCCAGATATGGGATCCTCGGCAACTAGCCAACCTTGACCGTGGCGGTAAGAAATCCATATGACCTGACCCTCGCGTAGTCTTACTTCATTATCATTTTCCGGTGTGAAATCAAAGAGAGCGATGGCTTTCCGATTGATCTCACCTACCGAATACTCAGCTAGCTGTTCAGTGGAGTGGTTGACCCCAATATCTCTTGATTCTCGTAATATGATCCCATCACTTTCGGCTTCCGGAGCGTCGCAATCATCTTCGTTATCATACTCTTTCTCGTTTTCATCTCCATCTTCACTATCAGACAAATAATCATCGAGTTCAGTACTTTGTTTGAGGCCCTTGACGGTCATACCGCCGTCGTATAGTAGAGGATATTTGAAGTGACCCATCCGCAAAGGCTCCTCTAGGCTGTAACCGAAATCTATGACCAGAGTGTTTGGAGGAAACAAAGGGTGAAGTTGTGAGGCAGGGGCGCAGGGTGCTGCTGAATCAGATGTCACACTAGCAACGAGGTCCGTCATTTGTATCCTTTTTTGTCCGATTGAGGTTGAAGATGCGATGTTAACGGAAAGTATTACGTCAAAGAGAAAAGTGATGAGATTGTTGATGAGTTTTTTGGGGCAGGTCAAGTCCAGAATTTCTTTTGCACACCAGGAGTATGATTCGTCTTTCCGTAACAGCAGCGAGAAGACCAGAGTACTGTTCTATAGCTGAGCGCTCAACCTTTTGGTCTATCGGCTGACATGAACCAAAATAACAGCGGCAATCATCCTTCCTTGAAAATATTCATCACGTGCACTGGCGAAGAGCTTCTCACGTGCAAGATGATTGAGGATTCGGGCATCTCTAGCTTCGAAGTATAGAACGAGGAAGCATAGTTGAAGGAAAAAAGGATGGATCCAGCGGAAGAACAGGCACAAGAGATTGAGGTGTTGGAGTCTATATATCCCGATGAGTTTGAGAAAATTAGTGATAAGGAGATACTGATTCGCGTTGCCCTAGACACGCCCAGCGATCGCGCGCATTGCCTCCTTTTATCGATCGTATACCCCGATACTTATCCAGAAGTTGTTCCCGATATTAGCGTGACTGTAGCCGAGAACGAGGATTCGGAAGAATATGACTCGGACGGTTCTGGAGAATCGGATGAGGATGATGAGGCTACGCGCGAGGCCAAGGTCGCTCTTCACATGAGTGAACAAGTTGAATTTGACGCCACATGCTTGCAAGATCTCGAGCAGATTTTGAGCAGTGAAGCTGAGTCGCAGGTCGGTATCCCGATGGTGTTTGCACTTGCAACCCAATTGAAAGAAGAGGCAGAACTTATGTTTGACAAAATACTAAAAGATATGAACGATGCGTACGAACAGCGGTCTCGCGAGCGCGAACAAAAGGAGCAGCAAAAATTTAGCGGCACCAAGGTGACGCGAGAACTGTATTTGGAATGGCGAGAGAAATTCAGAGCCGAGATGAAGATCGAGGAATTGCAAGAGGCAAAGCGATTAGCCATGCATAATGGTAAACTCACAGGCAGGCAAATATTCGAGCGAGGCTTAGCTGGTGCCGATGACGATGAAGATATCGTGGAGGGATTAAAGAAAATTGATGTATAGTTATCAGCGGACTTGACTAGAAATTCATGAGGTACAAACGGAACTCGGTCATATAAAATCACTGGTTAGACCACAATAAAAGCAAGCCTCTTTTGGCATAAACTACGGTGGCAAAGGGTCAATAGTTTCGCATATGGTCTACGATGTGAGACCTATTGTGGATTGTCTCGCCGCCTTCACGTCTTAATCCGGTCAGCCCCAGAAAAAATTTGGCGTTATTTAACTCCGCTTTTGTTATGCTCAGCAATGACGCATACGGAATTAGGCGGAACGGACCAGACATCAAATGCGTCATAATCAAGCACGTCTCATCGGAGTTTGTTTGTAAAATCGCAGTGATTTAGCCATGATGTGAAACTACACTTTCGTTGTATTCGGGTTAAGAACGGCGATCTGTTAATTTCCAAATATATATGCACTATGTAAATTTCGAAATGATGCGAAACCAACGCTCTTGAGTCTGATCAATGGACTTCGACCATGGGAGTGGGATGTCCAAAATCAATCCTCATCTCATTATTAACTGATTGCTGGTTAGACGAGTTTCCATCAGTGAGAACAACGAAACCCAGATTTGGTTTTTCAAACTTGTCCAGGCGAGTATTTGAGTAGTCGTCACGATGACTCTTTTGTATAAGAGGAGTGTGAGGCTCGAGAAGACTATTCTGTGAAAAGTGGTCATAGTGGAATTCATTGTAGTCCCCGAAAGTTTCGTCGTCATCCTCGTCATCTGAACTATCGCTCAGGATTTCATATTCGGTTATACTAGTGTTTGAGTTTGACGCTGGGGTCAAATCAGGGAGACTAAGAGAAGATGCCGGCATCTCAAACTTTGTTTCACGAACAGGCTCGACAACAGCCTGCTGTTGGTGAGCCAGGATTTCGTCCATGAGTCTGTCCAAAAGATTAGCTTGAACAACTAAGGACAGTAAAGTAGCGTTGCGGTTGCAAGAGTCGCGCATGAGCTTTGCTCTGACTCGCGATGCCATTTCCATGGTGCGAGTAATGGACATTGTTGAAGCTTATTCGAGTGGAGTATGGCAATGTGACTGTTTGTGAGAGGCTTGTGTCGCAGAGAAAGGATGCAAGATGCTTTGTGTTATTTGGAATAATGATCCTCGATAGAGAGTGAGGGAGGAATGAAGAGGCTTCTTATACGCCATTGATGAGCAATCAACGGCTGCGAAAGCCCGCACACTAGACATATCCGCACGGAAAAAATATTATCCATGGCACGGCAATTATGGAATTGCCGGTCGGTAATAAAAAAAAATCAAATTTCCCTCAAACCCCAAAGCCGGGGAGGATCCATGGAAAGTTCGACTTCGGGGCGGAACTCGCTGCACTTGTCCATCAGGTCTCCCATCTTCCTTAGTATGAGAGCTCAACATTTTCCAGAGCAGCGAAGCTATTGGTTATTCTGATGAGTGACCTCGTGCGGCACTTGCATCAATTCCCACCACGCAACTCCACATTTCAGAGCGATTATGGGATTTGATATCTCGCCTCAAACCCCTCAATCCCAAATCCGGGTGGCTGCCAAGAGCTAATCCTCGGTAAGCCTCTTAAAAACCGATTAATATGGCCTCTTGACCTGGTCTGGGCCCTGGGTCTTGGTCCGGGTCTCGTGACCTATGCTGGCACCTGCATCACATGCACGCGTCACCGGTGTGTCATAAACGGAGATTAGTGTACGAACGGAAGAACATTAGATATCAATGAGAGAAAATTGGCTTTCTAGATAGAGATATCGAGACTACGACGCTCTTAAGCTACCAGCATACGGATAGTCATCTGATGATCGATTTGGTACTCTCAAATTCCGATGCCTGTACCATTTTTCAGCTGAAACCACCACCAAAAGCCGCTCGGTGGCAAAATAACAGTATTTTCCGCTCCATTTGTCATCGCCAAGCTAGGGAGAGAGCATTAGTCAAAGTGATAAGCCATTACAAATGTGGGATTAGCTACGACACCCGCTTGATCAATAATTGATTGTCCCCCGTCGACCGGCTTTAGTGAGTTGAAGTGGGATTGATTGTTCACTCACTATCTTGTTGATATCGCACATGGTCATATCAATTGTCAAGAACTCGTCATTCAGATTGTGTCACCCAAGAGTAATCAATCGAACCGACGCTATAGTGATTCATAAATGTTGCCTTTTGATCTTAAATAACAAAACGTGTAAGCGGAGAATTGTCTGAACGGTATGGTAAATCGCAATCAATTTTCTGATCTGATCTACTTGCCAAGAATCCGATCTCGATGACTTCACTCCCAAGCTGACAATCGAATTTACGTATTACATCGCACGCTGCCGGGATGGAGTGGCAACCCCATGTTTTGATCATAAATCGATCGCGTCATCCAAGTATGAATAAAAGCGTTTTAGCCGAGAAGCTCTGACGATGCAAGCATTTTTTTCTCTCACATTTTTCTCTCATATTTATTAAATGGTGAGGTCACCTTTACAAAGGCGCGCCCAGACGCGAAGTACACTCAAAGTCTAGCTGAGTCGTGAATTCGTATCACCACAATTGCTAATCTCGCTTCATGGATACGAGTGGGTTTCGTTTGCCGGAGAGCAACGAGCAACCAATAAATGACAATAGTGTTGGTGTTCGGCTCTTCGCATATTTCGGGATGCCTCTGTTCAAAGAAATTTTATCATTATTCACCAAAAAGTTCTCGAGGCAATACCAACATGGTACCGGCAAGCAAACCATGTGGGTCTTATAATGCTAATCCCTATCAATCACACCCAATAATCGACTATGGGCCAACGCGATGACTATTTGATGTTTCCGGAGAGAAGCTCCTCACATGCTTTTGCTAGTGAGACCAAAATTTGAGTAATTTCGATAAACCGAATGAGTTCGATAGTTAATGTGAACGGTAGATGATTACTCGACTGTATTGAATATTGGCACCATGTTCACCGTTGCCGAGACACTCATCAATGCGGCTTCTAATATAGTGAGCATCGAGGTTCGCCTTGGCTGCGAATTTAGCGACAAATGCCCGAAATTTGACACTTTTTTTCGGTAACTGAATTTTTTTTGCCATGCCGACAAAGCCAATTATTCTCGCTATCTTTTCCCCGCTCATTCCTGGATGAGTTGCTGGGGGCACAAACGTATCTACAGAGTGCTTAGGGTGAAATTCCGAACTGCCATGAAATGTTAAAGACTGCAATAATCGGTAAATTGTTTATTTTGTATTTGTATTTGGGTTCGACGCACGATTGATAATTGCTACGAATTTTCAGTATACAGGGTGATGACGAAGTTTGCGGTTAATGTTGGGAATGCGCTTAGTCAAACAAGCCAAAGCCCATGTCGTCGTCAGACTCCTCGGCAGCTTCCTCGACAGCCTCCTCAGCGGCGGGGGCATCAGAAGAAGCGGCACCAGCGGCACCAGCAGCTGGGGCAGAGGGACCAGAAGCGGCGAAAGAGAACAACAACTCCTTCAAGTTCTTACCCTCCAAAGCCTTGGAGTAGACATCGGCCCAGACGTTCTCAACAGAGGCGCCAGCGGCCTTGGTAATAGCCAAAAGGTTGTCGGCGGTGATGTCAAGGTCGGCGTCGGCCAAGATCAAGGCAGCATAGGAAACGGATGCTTCAGAAGACATAGTAAGGTTGGTAGTTTAACTGCAGCCGATTGGCCTATATCGAATTTTTTCGTAATGGTTGGTGGTGCGGCGAGGATCTTTCGGGCGCGAACCCTGAAGAGGGTGAAATTCACGTGATATGTGCTTGAACTATGGACAATTATAAACTATAAACATGTATGTGTTTCTGATAGGGCCATCATCACATCGTTGCGTGTATGATGCTGCTAGAAGAGGTTGCGCGTGCTTGAGGCGCAGTGCAGGAACTCCACATTTTAAACAAAAGATGCGATACTTTTCAACCAGCCGCGGTAGGCGTTTTCCTCCTTGTGCACACTATAGGCGATCAAGTAATCGGCGAATTCCAGGTCAATACCGCGCTCTTGCAAGTATTGCTCGAACTCTGCTTGGAGGGATTCATCCAAGTCAGAGAACTCCGGGCCGTGGTATTGAGTAGGGTCAATGAACTCGGGGTGGTTTCCCGGGGCAGCGCTGTTCAAGAAGCTCGCAGCATCCAGCTTGTGCTGAATAGAATCAACGTAGAACAGGTCACCATTCTGTAACATCAAATTGAAAAGTAAGGCTGTGTTTTCCTTGGGGTTCTCAACCACAACGTGTACAGAGCTCATCATGCCATCAAGAGCATCCATTTCATCCTCGTATTGGGTTTCGGAGTCCTCCATCTCTTCTTCCGGTCCGGGTGTGTCAGTAACTTCTTCGATATCAAAGAACACGCGGACAATCTCACCTGAAGCCGATGGAGGACTGATGAGCTGAACTTTGGTAGATCCCTCAGTAGACTCGACGGTAAAATCGCGGTTCTTGGCGAAAGACTCATGCTTCGGGTCCAACGCATTGGGTGTCTGCTCAGTCACTGCGAGTTCCGAGTCCAAGACCAGCTTCAACTGATCATTTGTGAGGAGACGGACCGAGCTGGTGAAATAACGAGGCATGGGGCGAGCGACAGAAATGACGCTAGCTCTAAGCGAACGAGCCGCGACAGCGCTCACAGCACGAGATGATTGACGGAGAATTCTGGCAGATAACATTGTTGATCAAAATCGAAAATTGGAGTACTTTGAGTGAACAGATTAAGCGATGCCCGTGATTTCACCTCCGCCAAAAAAAGGGGTAAGATGCATTCGATCGCCTTCTCCAGAGAGCCGCTTATGTCACTTGCGCTTATATCATCCATCAGGTTGATCTCCATTTATTTTCACCACGGATAGTTGATCCGCGCATAAATTTTGACGGGAAAAGTCGATAGCCGGAGCCAGAGAAAGGAGTTCGGGACGCTGCAAAAAGTTTATGACCGAGGTCTACCAGTTGGTTTTGGCTTTATGAGAGATTTTTTTGAGAGGTATATCGAGGCTCGACCGGTTCGGAAGAGGCTTTTTTAGAAATGTACATCTCTTGATTTCCCGGCTGAACTTGAATGCTTATTATCCCCTTCACTGCAAGCTCTCTGCTGGCCGTAATAGCACTGGGATGGGAAGTTGATCTTGGAGAGGGGCCGGCTATGTAGTTTCAGCATAACTGGTAGAGCTTTTCTTTTTGTGTAGAGCACTGCCTTCTCCAATCCATAATGAAGTATGACATTCCCCGGGACTTTTGCATCGGATCTCGAGGGTCCGCCGCATAAAAACCCCTTTCCAAAGATTTTCCCGACAATCGTGTTTAATACCGCTCTCAATACCCATGGGGCCGGAAGAGATGTCGCAGGCTCTGCTCGCGAGATGAAATCTACATTTAGGGTGAAATTCGCATTTACAGTGTAATTTGCATTTGCAACTGCCGCGTCATTTTGTCTACGTTTCAGGTCGAATGCGAAAAAAATTTGAAAAGTTTATCAATGTCTATATGGCCATTGCCTGCAAGTATTCCTCAACGAACAGTGAACTTCGGCGGTATCGTTTTTCTTGATACTTTTCAAATATCGCCTTGTGGTGTTTCCTAGGGGCATGGCATGCTGCTACTAACCGTTCAGCAAGAGGCCGGACCTGCAGCTCGGTGTATCCCGAATAGTATACGTGATGTTCGGTCCATGA